>OMNV01016573.1:0-12704 GCA_900303265.1 Brotula barbata | reverse complement strand
CTGCCTGAATAGAGCGCATAATTGCTGTTAATGCCAGGGCAATGAGAGCAGCGACAGTTCCTGGTTAGATGTCCAAACAATAGTGCCCCTAGGCTTCACATTTATCTTCCCTTTAAAAAAACAGCAGGCCTGAGCAGGGAAGTTTGAGTTTACTGCCACACACACACACACACACTCTCACAGATGAATAGATAGTCTGTGAGAGTGTGATTGTGTGTAGTTTTTCCTGAACAAATCGACCTCTTTCCCCACGTAATCTCTAATTTTGAGCCACACGAGCTTGTCGTCCAAAAATGCAGGCTTAAAAGCTCTGGGTGCGAGGGCCACTGTGATGCTGGATGAATTTTGGTGGTGCCGGCCTTATGTTTAGGCTGTGTGTTCGGCCAGGGTCAAAGTGCACAAGCGCTGACATGCTTTTTGTTGGGAAAGGAGCTTCCCCTCTCACCCCTTTTTACAACAACTGATAGGGAGCGCTTGAGTTTCCATTGGGTTCTTTTTCACCCTGTGTGTGTGTGTGTGTGTGCGTGTGGGTGTGTGTTTATGTGTGTGGGGTGGGGGTGTATAGCAAGAAGGTGCAGCTCTGCCATCACAGCTCTTAATGATCACGTCGGGCTAGATAATGACTAGCTGTGCCAGCGTGCAGCGAACACCTTTGGTACGCCGGCCTTTTATGGATGTGGTAGAATGCTCTGTAATGTTTCACTGAAGGTAAAACCTCATTCATGCTAAATACTTTTATTTATTTATTTACTTTCCTCCCCTCCCTCCAGGTTCACAAATAATCAAACAGTTCTCATAGAACATTGCTGTTGAACAACGTGAGCAAATTTAATTTTCAACATTAAAAATGCAAAGAGGCCAGCTTATGTTACCTCAGTTCATATTTCATTTACACTGTAATATTGAGAATTTTGTTGCGATATATACCTTCATATCACCCTCTAATTGCACTATCAAAATCCATTCAGTTACGTATATTATGCTGTATTTTCCATTTTCTGATTTGTGTATTCATTCATTCTGAAAAACAGTTTTTCGGCTGTTGTTTTGGTATCTCCAGTCTTAATGCAGTCAAGGGAATTTATTTTTATGCAGATAATCTATTCAAAATGGCTCAGAGGGTGTGTGTGTGTGTGTGTGTGTGTGTGTGTGTGTGTATGTGTGTATTTGTGCTTAACGCGTAATAGTACAGTTTAAGGTGATAAAACTCCAGTCAATGTATTCTTAATCTCCTAATTAAACTTTTAATTGTAGCAGGATAAGCTCCAAAGAGTGTGTGATTATGTGTGTGTGTGTATGTGTAGGACGCAAAGAGAGAAAAAGAGAGTGTGCACTAATGAGGTGGTCGTCTGCTGGTTTGTTGTCTAAGGTGGTGGATTCATAACTGCCTGCAAAAGGTGACGGAGGTTTTAGAACACCAGCAAAAATAAATTCATCTCGTAATCTGCGGATTACGGTAGGATTTGGAAAGAAATGTTTGTGAGATTACTTAAAAATGCAGAAGGCTAATAAAAATGTGAGCCCTTTGCACTGACACGCAGCGCGCATCAGCGTAAGATTTTCTGGGGTTTTTTTAAATTTTTTTCTCTGAGTCGATAAACCAAATCTTGTGCAAAACAGCTTAAGAGCAAATTCCCATGTTAGCTCTTTAACCAGCTGTTAGAAACTATTTACTCACAATAATACCAGGGCTCTTATAAAGAGACAGCTGTCGACTTGTGCTCAGCATTAGATAAGATTTCATGTAAACAGCTCCTCACATCCACACATACCCTTCCTAAAGCACATCATCATTGTATTGCAAACCATTGTTTAGGTAATGTGAAATGAAGCGCACAATGGAAAACATGTTTTTTGCGTCAAAATTCAGCATCAGTCATTCGAAAAAGACTATTTTGGTTCTTTAATAGCTAGCATAAATGTAAACCAATGAATTGCTCCACATTCTTTCATGTTTTATTATATTTTAAGGAACTTTATAAAAGTGTTGACTGACTTTAAAAGTGTTTCAAAAATTATTTTCTAAAACATACACTAATTTAGGACAGAAAAAAAAAAGAAATTCCAAACTTTGAGTTAAAAAAATGTTTTCTCCCACCTTCGTGAGCATTGTGTATTCATTCCACTTCAGTGAGAGGAGAGGCCGATGTGTTAGCAGTGTTCGGGGTCAGTTCCAAAAGTGAACAAATTGACTCACGCCACTGAGTGAATTGTCAATTGCCTTCCTCCCCAAGGGGGTCAGAGTGAATGGAGTGTCTTGTTTGGACAACTTGTCCCGAGGTGAAACGACTGGCCTTCACCGTCCAGCCAGAGGGGATGAATTTGACAGACTGAGGAACCAAATCAACTGGCAGAGGAAACTTGGCACTATTAAGGCAGAAAACAATGCAATCTAGTCACCCTGAAATGGCCTTTTGATTGAAATAATGACCTGTGGACCCGCACAATGGTGTCCACTGCTGAGGGAATGACAGAGAAAGCAGTGATTGTGGTCTTCCTATTATCAAACCAACCCGGAATGACAGTTGGTTTCAAGGATCTTATGGTGATTAGTGTTGCACATGCAGCTATCATGTCTCAGTCAAAAGTTTCTTTGATTGATTGCTATTGAATTACCCTTCAGTGATTGGCATGGGAATGCTATTATTCCAATTCGGAACCGAAATGAGACTTTTTTTTCTACGTACACCCCTGCAGCAGTATATTTTCATGACTATGGGAACCTGAGTAAGAGGCTACATTTCTTTATTCTGGGAGATACTCAAAAAATAATACCATTAAGTCCTTGGATAATCTTCTGAGTCAATATTTTCCTGGAACATCTCAGATGATAACATTAGATTGGTTACAAATAGCCCTCAGTCTGTATTCATTCATTCTGTATTTAACTCGGACGTTATTTAATTCTTCAGTTTGTGAGCAACAAGTTACTTTCGATATCGACCATTGGTTTTCATCCAAAACCCATGTAGTCACAATGAAAGGTGACGGAAGGGCTGGCGCCACTATGAAGGGTTGGGCAAGGGATGTCAGGTGGTACACGTTAGAGTGCCCTTTAGAACCAGGAGACTCTTTATCGTTTCTTTACTGCCTCTTCTATCTTTATGGGCTGTCACACTTTGCATATTTCGAATATCAATAAAGATAAATTACCAGCTTCATCATTACAGCTGGCGTCAAGTGGGATTCTTTTATAACTTTCACCACTATGATATTTTAACCCTTAGAATATCTAATCTGTCTCTCATTGGAGATCAGTTTGCCACCAGCATTTGAGTAACCAGCTTAGGGCTTTGGAGCATTTCTTGTGGAAATGTCAATAGAAGGCCTTTGTCTGTTCGGGATGACCCTTGCTGTTGTGAGGCCTGTATCTGTCTCTGCTCAGGCAGGCAGGCAGGCCTGCAGTGAGGATGCAGCAGCTGGCTGAGGCCCAGGCAGAGGAATGCTCTGTGTGCTGTTTAAACAGTGGCTTGTCTCAGTGCAGGCCTGGAGGAGCGGAGGGAAGGAAGTTGCTGCATGTTTACATAGCTGAATTGTCCTTTGGGCCTCCCGGTGTCTAATGCACTACTGTTCAAACATTCACAAGTGCGGAGATGACCCCCACTGATGCCAGCGTTCACAGCTCTGTCTTCACCCTTGCTCTCTCTCTCCCTCTCTCTCTCTCAATGTGTACAACGCAGAAGACTTGTAGCTATTACTTATTTCCCTGCTGTGGCTGTTTGTTGCTTTAGTCTGGAGGTTCAGATGATGGATAAAAAAAAGTATCACAAGGCTCAATTTATCACAAGGCTCAATTAATCTTGCTGAGACATCTAGGAGGTGCAACAAGAAAGAGAAGAAGACGCATGCAGACCGATGCAAAGATAGAAGGCACCTCATAGCTCTCGCCTCAGCGCTGACCAGCAGGGAGCGAGACATTGACATACGGCCGAGTCGTCAAGTTAATTGTTGTTTGAATTACCTGTTATGATCCGATGACAAATCTCTCACACTCTTGCCATCAGAGCGGAAAATGTATCCGGGGATTGGCATGATCTTGGCGCGTGTGTAAACCTGGCTTCAACAAGATGGATAAATGCAATTATTGGGCAGACCTGGAGAGGAGGAAATCCATTTAAAGCCCGTAAAGCTAAGCAGGGGCCGTGGTTAATTCATTTGGCCAATTTACGGGTGATGTACGAGTGTCAGGGCACATTAGTCAGGCAGGGAGAGGTGAGTGTGTGTGTTGGCTCAGTGGGGTGGGATCGGGTGAGGGACCGGGTGGGTGTGAGGAGGATGTGTGCATGTCAGCGTGCTCTTTGGTTGCGCAGCGGTCTCCTTGAGACCTGGCTCCCCTGCCCCCCTCCCAACCCGGCCTCAGACTGCCGTTTCAGCAGACAAAACAAATGGAGCTTGGACATAGAAATGACAAAAAGATGCACTGAGTGGGAGGGGAGTGGGATTGCTTTGCAAATGAGGTGAGGAAACGCAGCCTTGGTCCACTGGGCGGCAGAGTGAGTGCCAGCACTGTCGACATATAGAGTGCTCAATCAGGTCCTGTCCACTGGGTCTGCTTTGATCACCCCTGTCTTTCGGTAATTGTCTATATTCAGCAGTTGTGGCCAAGTTGTGAACAGTAACAGTAATTAAATGCTTGAAAAGAGTCAAAGTATCTCCTAGTTTAGGGTTGTCTCATCAAGTTTTAACCCCCTTAAAGCCCCCTTTCTACATAATCAAGTAATGTAATTTAAGCCTTTTGTGGCAGAGTTTACTACTTGTTGATAATACCAGTGGTGTTAGTTGTAGCTGTACTGCGAATTGTACAATTCTGTTACACACACTCTGATCCAGACGAACTCAGGGGAGTTTCAAATTGAGTTACAAATACAGTGTGGATGCTGATGTCTATGCTGGGCATGCAAGGTCTTCAGCAATGGTGACAGGCTCACCTGACAAATGCTGCCTCTTGGCCCGAGCAGTGTTTGCCAGAGCTTCTGGCAGTCTCACTTGTTCCACTTGCCTCTGTTATCATGAAATCACTTGTGTTGCTCAATGCTGCAGGTCTGTCGACTTGTTTCTCTGTTCGTTTCTGCGTGTTGTGCGGACCGATTTGTGTTTATCAACTCTTGCAATGCATTTACATTACATGGCCTAGCTGTGCTTAGTCTGTAACACAGTCATTGTCTTGCCAGAGCAAAATCACTCAACGGTTACGCAAGCTGAACGGTATGCAAAAACAGTGGTTAGGGCATAGCCGGGCTGGTGAAAGGCGTTGGGGGAAGCTTTGGTTTACAGCTCCGAGCCGCAGCCTGAATCAGGGCACAGCTTGGTATCAGAAAGAGACACACGAGAGGCTAAGACCTCTCTCAGTATGAAACTGATGCTTTTTAAGTGGTCTGGATCATACTTAAGTGCCTCTTGGTTCAGTAGATCTGAATTGCTGGTGTGTGTTTGCACTTCGTGTCAGAGGCAGTGTGTGTTAGCATTTGTCACCTGACTGCCGGCAGTCGGTCTCAGGAAACCGGAGTTAGTGTGAATGCCGAGGCTTGTCAAAGACAGGTGCCAGCTCTGCCGCCCATGCCTGCCACACAGCAGCTGGGGGGCCCACTGTCAAGTGTGGAACACCGGGAGAAGGCAACAGCTAGAATTCCTTGTTGTTGGGGATCAGATGGGCAGGTCTCACTGAAGTCTTGTGGTTTAAAGCTGAAAGATGCACTGATGCACTACCACTGGGTGCACATTAGTGGTGTGACCGGGTACACATGGAGGCGTGTACACAGCAATCGAATTGTACATGTTTAGGAAAAACCACTACATGAAAAAGGTTTCCTTTCCTTTTTTGTTTTGGAAAGGCACTTACATCGGCATCCCATCTGGGAACGCTGCCTGAACGATTGGCTCAGAGGCCTACGCTGATTGGCTGTTTACAGGAGCCTTAGCGTCTTTGTGGCTGTTCTTTGGTTGGCCATGTTTCTCCTGAACAGTCGCTATGCTAATGCAATGGCTTGGCCAAAGAAACTACGCCGTCCTACCTTGTAGTATTTTGAAAGAATCAAAGTCAAGTGTGGGTCAGGCAACAATGTGTGAGGAAAAACTTGGAAACATCCAAATAAATTAGTGGAAGCAATGTTGGTATTCTGTTTAATATGATTTTTATTGTTTATTGCTGTTAAGTTGTTGTTATTTATTGTTATTAATTATTGTGTTGGTGTGCTCTAAATACAATGATATAGATTTGCTGTCCATATAAAGGTTGTGCTGCTGTTGCCACACTATTGCACACAAATGTACGCAACAAAAATTTCTTTGCATACAGGTGTAGGGATTTTCCCCAAATTTCAGATCCCCAGTGCAGATATAGTATTCAGTGCTTTTGTTTATGCAGTTTCATAGGGAGAGGCTGACCAAAACGTTGACTTCTGAATGTCAAAAGAAAAGGAATGAGATGCCTGTCTGGAGTGAGTGCATGCTAATGCAATTTCGTCTTCATCACAGAGACCCAGTCATCAGTAATGTGTTTTGTTGTGTGTAGTCGCTGCATCTATGGTGTCTCAAATTTTGTGAGATAGGCGCCATGTCTGGAACAACATCATTGTGGAGGCATAACCTGCCAAAAGAATCATGTGGTGGGCTTAAATGTGAGGGGTATTGCAACATGCATTATGTTGGTTTGAATTATAAGTTAAAGTTTGGTCTTCTCAACAGTCTAGGACACGACATGATTAAACTCAGTCCGGCTCGACATGCAGTTCAATTTAGATGCTTATCAATTTTGATTAATTAATGTTTAAAAACACAGCAACACTATTTGTCTCAAATCCTCCTTAAACCCTCTTCTTAGTGTTTTGATGTCTTGGAAAGTAGAACAGGAAACCACCCCCGTCCTGTCAGGATCATGGGCTGATGGTGCCTGGGAGCCATTCCACTAGGTCCTCCGGGCCTTCAGGGGAAGTTTCAAGGATCCTTTCTTCTCATGCTCTACCCTTACATTTGGAATCATTTTGAGACGAGCATTCTGAAAATCCAACACAGTAAAAATGTACTTTTAGCTATTATCTTTTCCCAGTCCCAAATTTTCTCCCCTTCCCAGATACTTGTCCAGCCTCCTGGGAGAACAACTGCTGGCTGCCGTCTATAGGCCAGCAGCATTCCTCACCCTGACCTCCTCAAAAAACAGCTTGGAAGTTTTCTATATGCCCCTGCAGATCATTTTACATCAGTAGACATGTCTCACAACTGTTGCCATTTAGTTGGAAGCTTCATGTCTTGTTACAGTCAACAGTGGGGCAAATGTTGTTTCTCAATCATATGTAGATGTGTACAAGGTAGTCTAAGGTAGTAAAAGGTAGTTGTTCAATATGGTGGACACCCACGCAAATCTATATATCTTTTACCTCTGTTGCTTTGGTATTTGGTGGCCCATTGAAATAAAAATGAAAACATTTGCTGCGTCAACATCTTCCACTCTCGTTTTTGAAGTGACCGGCACCTCATCTTGGTTGTATGTAACTATGAACACAATTGATTGTGTCCATGGGTGAAAAGACAACAAGAGGGATCTTGTTCTCGTCATTGCATTGTGGACTCCTACTGGTTGGTCCGGCTGCCTACATGGTTTAAGAAGGCAGAACCTTGGGGGGAACAAAGTGGACCCTCTGTCCATTATGCCCTCCGAGGAATAGTTGGACTCCCACAGGGGAAAAGTCCTACCAAAATCAGAGTTTGTTTCCGAGGTATCACATGGTTCTCTACACCTTCAAAACAGGCCTTTGATTTCCCCAATTGACTACGTTTATGTAGTTTAGGGAGTGCTATAAATCCCGTACAAGCATTATATGGCTGACATGAAGTCAGTGCAGCTAACTCGCTGTTTCTGTGGAGGGATATGCATGAAAATCGGCAGAGGTGTTAAATCAGAAACACGCTGAGAGATGCCGTACTAATAGTCAGTAATGAATAAATAGCAACTCATCCCCGGACCTGAAGGGAATCTTGTTTCTTGGCGGGCTAGCTTAACTGTTGGAGCTCCCTGGCCAGAGATTGAGATGCTGTGGTCTGAGACGCTGGGAAAGTCAACCTCTAATTGTTCACAGAAGCTATTGGCAGGGCAAGCTGAGAAATGATGAGTGAGGCATCAACAGGGGTGGCTGCTGAGAGGAGACTTCTCACACTTGCTGGTCGGGGTTTTATAGGGAAAGATTTTGTGCCCACTGGGATGCTCCCCAAAGAGAAACTGACTGTCCTGGAAAAAAAAAATCTAGAAAACCAAACTCTTTTCTCTGGCGGACTTTTAAGACACAGACACTTTCTTTGCGTTTTAAATTGGCCTTGTCATGCGGTTTCCTCATCTGGGCTGCCGGGAGCCTACTTTCTCCACATAGGCCAATGTTCTGTACCGGTTTTGGTTTCGAGAAAAATAAGGGTCTGTTTTTTCTGGCAGTGATCGCTATGGTATTAAAGTCCCAATATTTCCCAAAAGCTAACAGTCATGCGCTTGTATTCTTCACGCCTTTTTGATCTCTGTCACACTTGGTTGACAAGAAGCACATCTGCTTTTTTGTCATAACAATGCCATGACCCTGCAGCACCCACCTACACACGTACACACTTGTAAAATCGGTCTTGTGTTTTTGTTTGCCTTCATTTTGCAAATAACATCAGTAATGATTCAATTGGAAGTCTAAAGTAATTGAAAGGCAGCCTGTTGGCCATCTGTCCGGTGAGATTATTACTTTCTGTGTAATTAAACGTGCGACCTTGTGGTCATGGAGGGAGGTGCCAGCGGGCAGCCACCGCCGAAGAGCCACGGCTGTCTTATTTGAAGGCAGCGGAGGCTTGCTGTGAGGGGGAGAGGGTTGTTGTGTGGTTTTAACAGTTTAGCCCAGCTGCTAAAGATAGCGCGAGTTGATGTGAGTCCAGCTTAAGTGGCAGTCTCTTTTACATGGATGCGTCCTGTGTGTGTGTGCGCGCGTCTGTGTATATTCACACACACACCAATGAACCCATGTCCCGCAGCCTCAGTCAATTTGGCAGTGCGAGAAGAGCCCCACTGAAGTCGAAGTGATCCCTGTGTGCATGTAGTGTAACCAGGAGAGGGTGGAGAAGCAGGGCCCAAAGTGAGTGAGTGAGTGAGTGAGTGAGTGTGTGTGTTTGTGTGTACGCGCCTATGTTTTTGTGTGTATGTATGTGCTGGTGGGGTCACGATGGGCTGAATAGAGGCTGCTGTTTTAACTCTGATTTTATGTGTGGTTTTGTTTGGACTCCTGAGGTTTAGTTTCCCTTGGACAGTGTCCAGAGGCTACAAGGCCTGCTTCTCCTCAGCTCTCCGACGTGAAGGGCCCTGCAAAGCCCCGCAATTGGATTTCAGTCCTGATCTGGTTGTTCAGAGTTGTAAACAGAACATTAAAGACAGGGTAGATGGTGAGCTAATGAGTGTTGGTACACACGTTTTAGATTATGTAGGCGTGTGCGTGTGTCTGTGTGTTTGGGATAGGTGGGATTTTGTGGGTTTTCAGGCTCTATTCTCTGCATCCTCCATTGCAGTATCACAGAAACAAAAACAGTTGTACACATGCAAACAAACTACACAACTGAAAAAGACGTCAACACTGTATACCCAATGAGGGTTGGATGGTGTCTTGCAATACTTCCGTCCAGAGTTTGGGAGAAAAAAATTGCTCTTATTCCCCCAAACAAAAATAACCATTTTAATTACTATGGTTGTGCTGTATTTCAGCCGCAGTATGGCTGGCAGGACCTGGTTGAGGTGGCACCAGCCACTGAGGATGGGGACGAAGTCTGGGCCAGCCTCCAGGGAAATTACAGGGTGCCGAGGGGGTGGGGGGGTGTTTGCTGTAGGCTGCCTGCAGTCCCTACACTGCCGTCAATTTTAAGAGTTGCTTTTTGTAGCTCACTAGAATCATTGCTGTTTGACCATCATCCTCTGGAGATGGTGGCATTAGTGAAGTTGATGTTATTGACCGTGGACTGGCTTTTGCGCAATGAGCTTGCAAATTGCAAAATTGGTTATGGAAACACTCAATTTTAACCAAAGTCCTCAAATAAAGCTTGTATGCTCAAATTGAGGCAGATTTTATGGCGAGTCAATAAAGTAGTAATTTTAAAAACCGTAACTCAATAGACTTTGTCAATTCATAGCAGGGCATAGTGGTTGGCAGATGATTATGGAAGAGGAGACGGAAATATGCAAGAATATATTTATACTTAAAACAGGATATATGGTTAAGTTTATTAAAAAACGCGGTGTTACGTTTCAAATGTGAAGCACCACAAGCAAAGGTAAGGCAAGTCAGGTAAAAACGGACCTGTACAGCAGTAGGGCCAGTGGAAGACAGAAGCCTAAATGTTGGCAATATTGCATTTATTTGTTGTTGCCATAAGACGAACTCAAAGTCTGCAGTTGCCTCCAGTTTTCAAGAACTGCAGACGGATTTACAATGATTATTATATCCCCGAGAGCTACTTAATATTGGAACGCCTGCTCTATGTTGATTTCTGATCTTCATATAACGGGATGAGAGAGGCGAAACATTATTCACATAGCATCATTTAATGGAACAACTGCCAATTCACGCATGAACTTAGTTGACTTTTTCAAAGTTCAACAATGGAACGTAAACACGGCTTCTGATTCACATCTTATCTTGCCAGCATGAAGCACAGATGGATTTGGATTTTTATTTTTTCCTCTTTACATCATAATATTCTGGCCTTTTAATGTTTATTTCTTAGTTTCTCTTGCTTCTGTTCTCTCTCTCTCTCTCTCTCAATCTCTCCTGCTGTCTCTTGTCTCGCCTTCCTCTTTTTCCACCTCCTCCTCTTCATCCAGCACGCTCCCTTCCCTCTCTCTCCTCTCTCGCAGTATGTGCTCTGATTACCTCTCCAAACTGGCAATAAGTTGATTGCTTTACAGAGATGATGTAAGCCCCTGCCCTAGGGTACATCAGGTTGGATTTCTCCCGCTTTATCTTGTAAAGCCTAAATTAACAGCCGGTTTGGTTGGAGTTCTCCTGGATCTGACTAAAGGATTAGGCTTGGTTCTCATGCGAGTCAATCTGGTTTGATTTATTGCCGGTCTATCAAAAAAGATCAATGGGAGTCCTTTTGAAAGTAAACCCTTAATCGCTCTTTGCACTTACGTGTCATCATAGTGAGTTTTTTTTGCCCTCCCTTCTCTCTCTTTTCTCATTCGCTCATTCTCATTCCTTCCACCCCTGCCTTGTCTGCCCCCCACCCCCTCCCTCTGTGGTGTCTGTGGTAGCTGTGCAGTGATCTGCCCCTGTCAATGGTATCATGGCGAATTGCCGGATAGATTTTTCTCTTTTCTCATTAGTTCCTTTGGGCCCAGGCGGCTTGACGCCCAGCTTTAGTATGCTCTGGTCGCGATCACATCCTTAATGTGTACTGCAAGATCTTCATCCATATCGTGCCCTCTCTATATATATCTTTTTCCACATTTTCCGGTCGCTCACCTCTACACTACTTCAGCTCACAAGGAATTCACGTTTCCCCTCCACGGCCTTGCATTACACAGCTGATTTTAATGAACAATGGGCATGTTGGTGGAAGATGAACAAGTTTATACATCGACTTAAACAAACACACTCTAGTTCCTCAAAATCAACCTAACCATAGAGCAGTTTCGGATTCCACATTCTGATGACTTTATGTTACTTCTCTCCTCTCAGTTCTCTTCACTCAGAGAGAGAGTTGTTCATGTTCTCGTGTTGACCGCTTCCTTCTTGTTTTATTATTCTCTCTCCAGGCTTACTAACACGTGAAGCATGAGCTAAACTTTGTGCTATCTTACAGTTTGGAACAGCCAATGCTTCCTTTTTTTTTTTTGCACATTCAGTGCAGATATTTTTGCTTCCCTGTCGACAAAATGATATAACGCTCAAACAACGCCCCGGCGCGTATTTTTTTCCAGACGCTCTCAAAGTGACCTGGCAGCTGTTGAGTCGGGAAAAGGGGGGGGTAGATCTTGCTATGTTTCATATTCTTCCTCCTCTTCTCTCTCTCTCTCTCTCTCTCTCCCAGGCTTACTCCATTATTACTCTCACTTTCTCCTATTTCTCCAACAACAGGGCTCATTATATCGTTTCCCCTTGTCTCCCTCCTCCTCTCAAGGCCACAACTCTTAAGGAATCTGTAATTTGAATAATCAACCAGTAGCAGACACAGACCTGAGGGATGCGTTGATGGACAAACCACGTCGGCAGTATTTCACCACATTGACGACGCTGATGACGTGCATTAGTGGGTACGTGGGGTGTTTTGTGGCGGAGGTGCACCCCCCACCCTACCCACTGTCCATAGTCCTGCTGAGGTTTTGAATACTCTACAAATGATGCACATGGAGTGGGGTGGGGGCAGTGGTGTTTTAGGGATGTCAGGTTCAGGTGTGTCCTCCTGGCATGCTTGTCGAGCTGGTTGGCAGAGCTGGAGATTGGGAGGTGTGAGAGGGGTTGCAGAAGGGTTTTTGAGGATGTGGGGCTAGGTGGGAGGGGTGAGATCGACGGGATACGTGGGAAGGAAGGGCTTGCTGTCAGCCAGCTGGACCTCTTAATCCTATAGCCTTGGGGAAAGGGTGTGTGTGTGTGTGTGTGTGTGTGTGTGTGTGTGTGTGTGCGTGTGTGCAGACTGTGTTTGTCTCTAGTAGAGGTTTGTCAATTTTAGCACACCTCTGCTCCACTCTTTGGCCC
>OMNV01016572.1:4483-27429 GCA_900303265.1 Brotula barbata | reverse complement strand
AGCTTTTTATGTATTTTCCATTCACTACAATAACTTTATTTCTGTGATCAGATTTTATCATTACAGGAGTTTTTTTTCTACCCGTTGAGAGATTTGTCAGTTATTAACAGCGATAAGGAATTGATTATGATTATTTTCATTTTACTGTTACCATTTTAATCACTGTCATTTTTTTTTTTGAAGATCGAATTCATACCTGCCATTTGGGCTCGTTTTAGAATGCGTGTGTACCACTTTCTACCGTGTCAACGTGCATGGAAACAATTTGACTGCAATGATGTTGACTCTTTGTTTAATGTTTAAGCCACATAAATGTATATATTAGGCTCTGCTGAACACTTCCCAGCAGTCACGGGGCAACTTTGGCAGGTGTTTTTAATTGCAGTTGTTGAATCGTAAAAAAATATGGTTCGATTGAGGAAGCAAAGAGAGCCACAAATAGGTCAAAACTTTTTTTTTATCTGGGCTGGGCGGCAGGTTCAATGTTAAGATTTCATTTGCGGCGTTATGGAAACCTAAGCTGTTTTTTTTAGACGAGATAGAGAATATATACAGCACCAAATATGGATGCAGATGTCATACCTTAGTTTTAAGTATAAAAAATGACAGGGAACACATCCAGAATAAAGATAAATTCAAGGGAGATTATTAGAATCTGAGATTTTGAGTTTTGGAATGCCTTTACCATGAGAGAAACTCACTTAGTAATGGGTTATAATAAAAAGAATAATATTTTAAATAAGTATAATAATAATAATAATAATAAGTATAATAAGAATAATAACAAAAGAAATGAAACATCACTGTAAAAAGAAAAATAAATGATACAAAAGACTAAAGGACAAAAAAATAATAGATTTGTGTTAATAATTAGTTTTTATGACTTAAAGGTTAAAGGTTAGTTACATTTCAGACATACACGTTTGCCTGGTCGTCCTGTCCCACCATTTTACTGATTTTATTAGTTAGTTAATAATTATTCACGGCTTTGATTGTGGTTAGTGTCTACGTGTCATCATATCTCATTCACAAAACTGTCCATACTTTGATCCTTTATATTTGTTATCTAATTATAATAGGTCATCATCGTGTTGTTAATTACGTTGTTTTTTCATATCTGTTTACGGAAATTACTCACGTGGCTCATGTTGAGTTTATGTCTCTCCTAAATAGTTTCTTGATAGGCGTCTTCCAGGAGTTGGGGACAAAATCCTGTAGGCTGTACCAACCACAAACTGAGAACATGTACGGTGTCACAGACAAGGAAAAACAGCCATCAATTTTCAACTATTATCATGCCTTTATTGTTAAAACGCCTGGTCAAATTATTCTTTGAAAGGAGGAATTAGTAACTGTAAAACAGAGCCATTGCAAATTCAAGCACTAGATATTTGTGATGGGTATTCCTTCTCCTGTTCTCTTCGATTAAATAGATGTCTTCACACGCAACACAAGAACACAGAACTCATGATGATTGCATCAAAATGTATTTACAACAAGCCACCACAAATAAAGCAAATAAATCAAAATTCTCACAGTGGATATTTATCCAGCAGGCCTGCTACTATTCATCGGCAGCTTTTACATGCAATCTTTGACACACATTTCTATATATCATATGTGACAAAAATATATGAATAACAATAATAATGTATAACATATCATAGAATAATATCAAATTAATGATAATATGGAAATCCTCACATATAAGTCTAATCTAATGTTTACCACGCATTTTTCTAAATCAGCTATTATATTGTGGTTCAACAGTCACTGCAGCTCTGTTTATTGCAAAACAGCTTTAAGAAGCATAGATCCACACAGCAGGCTGACCGACGTGAAGATGTGGCTCCCTCCGCTCTTTGTTGTCTTAGTGGTCGTTGGCGCCACACCAATCAGGGGTGTGGTCATTCCCATCGGAGTCTCATCCCCTACCCCTGGGGTGGAAGTGTTGGTCACATTGTTTGTCGTGGTCTCCACAATGAACGCCAGAGAGACGAGAGAAAGTTGCACTGTTAGTACAACAACACATGCAGACTCATGTAATACGATGTAACATGCCGAGATGCTAGATTTATTTATTATTACAAATTTTCCTATTTTTATCATTATTCCAAAATGAAGCAGTGGTTTCCAACCAATATGACATGAATGGAGGCTTGATGAATATGAATGAATCTATTTATGTAAATAAAATGAAAATTATGATGACAGCAGGCTTCGTAATGGCGTAGGCCGGATTATTTCAGGCATAATTGGGGTAACTGATAACAGACTCACATAGTTCTATAAACATATATACAAGCATATCGTCTCTTTTCTATTAGATTATATTAGTCCTGATTAGATTATATTAGATTATATTAGTCCTGATTAGATTAGATTAGATTAGATTAGATTAGATTAGATTAGATTAGATTAGTCCTGATTAGTCCTGATTAGTCTTGATTGGTCCAGATTAGATATTTCATGCCAACACGTATCTTGACATTTTTAGTACATATATACAGAGCTTTGGAATTGCATTACGTTCACAAAACTATTACCGTCCTAGGTAATAGTTTTAGACACCTCAGGTTCAATCCTTTTCAGTCACGCCCTCTTCATGGTGTGTATGTTATCATTTTTATGTACATGTAGATAAATTAATAAAATCAGTTCTGATATGCGGTATAGATAATGGATGAAGAAAATTTTTTACCTGTGCTTGGTAGAGTCCCAGCAGAGCCAGAACAAAATGTCCAAGGAAAAGGTACTTCATGTTGGCTGAAAGATGATCTCCCCTTATGGACACGCAGACAAACACTGTCCACTGCTGCAGCTACACTATCTTAGAGCAACTGATCGGCTGTGAGCACTGTCCTATGTGTTTTTGTGGTCTTCCAGTCTGTCCTGTTTACATTGCTTCTTTGCAGAGTCTGGTCTTTTATAAAGCACCCAAAAGATTCACATGATACCTATCTCCTTTCAGGAAGCCTGGCCTCAGTCTCCACCCTGGCAATGGACCACAAATGCAAAATCTCACGCAAGGCCCAATGAAAGGAATCTTGACATTGATGAAAAAGATAAGTTGGCAGAATCAGAGAAAGAAAATATGTTTTTTGTGAATGATGACTTATATTACCTGTACTGGCTTCTAAAACTCAAAAAGTACAACAGTTGGGTCTTTAATCATTTCTGTAATTTTTAATCAAACTGTGATTCTGGTGTACATTGGAGTGTCGACTGTCCCATTGCATTACATTGTTACATCACAATCACCATTTGTACCAATAATTGAACCTGACGGTGTAGAAAGCGGAATTATATGATCCGTACATGGCTAAAGGTGAAAGTGCATAAAGTTCATTTCAGAAGAATATGAACCTGTTCTCTAGTTTCAATTGATCTGAAGCTTGTTAATGATGAATGACTTTAAGAAGAAGCGTAGGTTTCAGTTCTCTTTATATTTCACGTGTCTATAAAAGTGACATGATTACAGGATGATGAATGGTCCCATTGTAAATGTGTGTACACATACAGTATGTGTGTGAAATACAGTACATATACAGTACATGGGTGTGTTTGACTCTTTGAGTTTGTTAAAAACAGTAGTCTGTGATCAACATGAGCTCAGCGCGAACAAAGCACTTCATAGCATTAATAAATCATAAATTAGGAACATTTTCCTTCAAATCCTTTTCCTCCGCGGATAATTTGCACTGAAAACTGATTTTATTTCATCAAGCATACAAAAGAGATAAATCGCTGTGATTCTACTGTGGAGTTTTGTGCCATTACACCTACGTGCTATGGATGGGTATGGAGATTAAAGTCAGCAGGAGCTGAATGCAGACCCAGAACAAAGAGGGTGATCCTCCTGCCATCGCTGAGGAGTGTGTGGGTACAGCAGTGTGTGCCGTGAACTCTGATGAGGCAGTGGGAGTGGAGGACGAGTGAGATCCATTAAAGCTGGTGTGGTTGGTGACAGCAGCGGGGGTCATGCCGTGTGCCGATGTGGCTGTTGGTCGGATTGTACCATTTGTCGCAGGGTGATGGGTCCCGATTGTATTTGTTGTATTTGCTTCGGGAGTAGCAGTCAAATTTCCGACAGTTTGCACCTGTCAGAGCAAACCAAACACAAACATGCAGTGTAACTAAGTACATTTACACGAGTACTGTACTTAAGGGCACTTATGAGGTACTTGTGCCTTACTTATTATTTTCATTTTAGGAGACTTTATACTTTTCCTTGATTGGCACATTAAAAAGGCCAATAGAACATACATTGATGTTATGATGTCATGATAAAATTATGTGCAATTGTAGCTTTTAGAAATTTCTCACGAACCAACAGTGTGTGTTCTATGTTTCCTTTTAAAAAACCTCCTGTACTGTATAATGTGTGTCTGTCTCAAAAACAATTTCCTCATCGCTGCACTATTCAATGGTCACGCACCTGCCGCTCCAGACGAGGAAACTCGTAAACCACACTTTGCATACGGATAATGTTATGGAGGCCTGCAGTGCCTGTCCGTCCTGCACTCTGAGTGTCAGGTGTCCCGAGCTAACTAAAATTTCACAGAATTATCGAAGTGGATCGATGATGTTCAATGACTCCAAGATGTCATTCAACACAGTTGCTCTCCAAATCAGCAGCAAAGCGTTTTCCAAAAATACTGCAAAATGATTTGACGTCATTTGGTTCCATACAAAGTGTTTTTATGCTCTGCGCTGAGGTAAACACCATGGAGGGTGAAACAGGTGAATAAATAGATTAAAACCACAACGGAGGTAAGCAGGCGGAAAGTAAATAATCACTGAGCATTAGCCCCATTTCCTTTTTCTATTTCCTACTAAAGCATTGGCCGCCTTTGGAACTTGAGATGTAGCTCCAAAGAATGCAGCTAATGTGGAAAAACATCTCAAAAACAAGATCAATTACACTACAAAAATATTACAACCTTGATCTTCTATTAATGTGTCGGGCTCATAACTCATCAACCTTTATAGTTGCAGGTGATACTGGAGATGAAAAGCTGCACGTAAGACTTCCAATGTAAATGTTAAGTAGTTATGTTTATATTTAGTGTATTTAGAGTGTATATTTGTACATATTGCATGTGTGTTGCAAAATATTGACTGATCTAATCTAAAAAATAACGTTGAAGTTTGGTAAGCTTGGTCACAGTCAGCTTCAAAGAATAGTAAATGTATATTAAAGGGAAATGTAGGTGCACTAAAAAAACCATCAATGTCCAGCAGTCTGTCACAAATTAGATTTCTACAACAAATGCATTGGGTCACATTTTTTCTGCTACTCATTAACAATGAAATGTATAGATGACATGAATGATTAGCTGCGCCTTATTTCGTTGTTAATGACCAAAAGTTTACATTCAGAAACCTTTTTAGTTTGCCACGTAATGTCATAGTAAGTAAAAATAAACAAAATACCCCCTGCCTCCTTATGAAAAAGAGGTTAAAAAACACACAATTCCATCAAGGAGGATTCTTTTCATCTCTTTTGCCTACACTTGGATAAATTTAAATTTGTCTTCACTCACAGATTTGACTATAACCAAACAACATTAGTCAGCTGTACTGATGTCTACCAGCCACAATGGCAGAATCGATTGCTGTGACTTCTAAATGTGGACACTCTGAAATAACAAAAACAAAAATACCTTTGTGATGCCCAAAAGCAGGAAGGTCATGCAGATGTGCAAGACGAGCATCCATGTTTTCCCCATCTTGGACTTAAGTTGTTTAGTTGGTCCTTTATGGCTCTCCCCGCCCTTCTGTCTTTCTTTTTATACTTCCCAGCTCGGTTGGCAGTCAATATAGAGCTGACCAGAAAAATACACACCGGTCCACGTCAAATTTGGACTCTTTGGAGAGCAGGGGGAGTAAAATTTGTTTGATATGTAAATTAGAGAAATGACAAGAAAAGGGTCACAGCTGAAGACTGTACAACGTGTCCTCTCAAGTTCAATGTACCAAATGCCCTTTCTACTGATAGCTGCTTTTTGTCGTGACCTCATATTATCTACTTCTTGGCGTGTTTGTAATTCATTCTGCGGGATTAGAGGACTGGAAATTTGCCCATATTTGACTTACTTTCTACATATTTTCCTAGGCTGGACTGGGTTTCTCCTAAGAGTGTCCTCCACTTTTTGGAGAGATTTAATTTAGCAAATGAAGTGTGGCCACGTTTCATGCCACACCCAGAACAAGAAAGACAAGGAAAAACAAGTAAGAAACTTGAGGAAAGATAAAGGACAGAGGACACTGAATCTGATATAATAAGGTCATTTATCTGACAATGGAATGTGGCCAAAGAAAGCCATCTTTACTTTGATAACTGGGGAATTCTACTTGGTTTACATGCACCTTTTCCCACCCCTTATATTCAGGAAAATATGGGGAATAAAGCACGTTTTAGTTCTCCTTGGATTAAAGAGAGCAAGCAGAAAGGAATGTCACACTGATATTTAGTTTTTGATAACAGCAGGGTTGTTTCAGAGGGCAAACAATTGCTAATGTGATCGCAACGTCCAAGCACAAGAAAGACTTAAGTAGGCTAGCAAACAGTTCAGGCTTCATTAAAGGATAATGGGAAGATTTAATCTTCTCCCATTAGTAAGCCATTAACCACATACAGAAGACATGAAGAATCTTAATTATTGAGAAGTTTTGATTTAAAAAAATCATAAAATCCCTTACCTCTCCTTAACTCAATTATCAATGGGGTGCTAATATGAAGAGGCTAATTAATGTGTAGAAAAGTCTTTGTCTTAAAGTACACTTAATTACAAATTCATTTACCGGTGAGTTGGGGGTTGAAGCGATGATTTGTAACTACAATGATCATGTCAGTGAAATTCAAAAAGCTCAGAAGTTGCAGAAAATATCCAAGATCAAGAGTCAATATTCTTGATTGTTCATCAGGGTCAGTCCACGCGAGATGCGTGCAAATAACCAACTTATCTCAGCCAATAAAACTGAGAGCTGTTAAAATACCGATATGTTGTCATAACATGTTTATTTCTAAAAAGGAGGCCGCAAAGTTTAAAGATGACCGTGGGCTTAGAAGGACAAGATGTGTCGCAGGAGTCCTTTTCAAAGTTACAAATATTAACGTTGTGAATCCCACCTGTTATTTTTAGTCATTTCATGTAAACTTCCTATCTTTCGGACCGCCGAGTGGCATGTTTGGTTTGCCTTTAGGGTCAGGCCTGGACAGAGTTATGGCAAAATGATGTTCTCCTCGGTTGTTTTGGGTCGTTGCATATTTAAGCGATCCAGCGCAACCTCAAGGGCAAAAGATGCAAACAGACTTGTTCCTGTTGGCTCTTGGTGGTAGCCAGGACAGCACAGAGGGCCTCTGTGGTGCTTTATCAGCCATCTTATCACCATGCTGCTTGTTTCCTGGCTTGGGTCATTTTTATGTCTCTTTTATATAACCCTGTATCCAATGGTACCGTGGCCCTGCATGCCGCTGGCAGTGTCCATGAGTTTTAGCTGGATTCCTGCAGTCAATGATTAATAAATTGAATTTTAGTTGTTTTTTCATTTTTGCTTCCGGTTTCCTTGTGTGCGTTATTATACTTTGACCTGATGTGCTCATCGGGTAAAACACCTACCAAGCAAGATTTCATTGCTCTGACAGCAGCGTGAACTTAAGCTGTAGAGATGATAACATGAAAAAACAAGGAGTCATGTCATAAACTTTTCATTTGATGCCCCCACAGATACAGACATTTCTTAGCTGAACTCCAAACTGTAAAACAATAGAAGAAAAGTCATTTTTACGCACTATGAACAATGGATGGCTCATAAAAAGCTGTATGGAAGAATGAAAAGATAGGTCAAATATAAACTGAAAGACTGTCTTTACTGGCCTCACCCAATTTCTAAATCCATACACAATAAATGACAGAAAAAGTGTTTGTGAAATTGAATAAATTATAATTATATAGTTATTAATCGCAGCCAACACCGAACATTATATGTGGCTGTTTTCCAGGATTTCATCAGTAAGACAAATGAAAAGATTTTATCCGAAACCCAAAACAGTTTATAAGTCAAGTCAAGTTTATTTGTGTAGCCCAGTATAACAAATAACGTGTCAAAGGGGCTTTACAAACCCACACGACGACTCAGCCCACAGCTGTCTAGGATGACAAAGAAATAAAACCACCCAAAAACACCTTGAAGGAAAAAGGAAGAAACCTTGAGACTGATCATTCAAAGAGATACTCCCTACCCTGCAAAGGCCTGCCGAGCAACAGGAGCCATGAGTGGGAAAAATAAGGGACATTAATAATGCAGGAAAATAACATGAAAACAACACTGAAGACCTGCATTAGTAAGAACATCTCAAGCCCACGGAGATGTGGTCAAACAATAACATAATTCAACAATGTTCAGATCTTAGAACATGTTTTATTGTACCGCAGTCTTGTTTGTGTTCAATAGTGTATTTACGTGTGACAGTTTGTGATTCGTTGCAGGTATACTGTTACTTTTTACCTTTTTGCAAGTACTGTGTTTGTCACCCTGTTCTTATTTTCTGTTCCCTTCGCCACATTTAACATATTTTGATTCACGAGAGTTGTGTATTATTTCCTTTGTCCGTCAAAACATTGTCATATCAGATCTCATTTTTTTATTCCGGTCAGCAAAAGGTACACAGAGTAAATAAAATTGACTTCCTGTTCTTTTAGCCCAGTCACAATAACTACAGACTTTGATCTTATCCAAGGCACGTACATCTACACGTGCTAAAATATCTATCTGAAAAAATCAATAAAAGCAATGATAAAAAGGTCCAAAACTCTGGAATATTACATTCATTCTAAATGTGTAATGTTAGTGATACTGTCCAATGTTTCAATTTTCCAAAAAAAGTTGTACTATCTGATTTACCTAAATGGCCATTCAAGTTTGACCCACATTTTAGCAATCTTAAGTATAAGGCAAGAGTAATAAAGGAAGCAAATCCAATCATCTCAAATATTGTTAATCTCTTACAGATTACAGATACTATTTCAAATTGTGTCCATTTTCATAGTTTTACACCCATTTTCCAGTCTTATATGATATAATATAGCAAATATGTGTATTTACTCTATTTTTAATGTAGTTATCATGTCAAGATGTGTTTTATTTATATATTTTATTTTATTTATATATTAATATCTTGCTGAAAACCCTTGTAAATTATTGGAAATGTACCTTGAGTCGGACAAAACTAGCAGCCATCTGTCGCCATCTAGTGATGAAACCTGAGTCATTCCCGCCAGGAAGTGACGTAATACAAACGACAGCGTGCTTTTTCTCCTGTTGAAAGGCTTCATTATGTCTTATTTGAGAGAAACAAAGCGCAAACATTAGTTTTTACCGCTGCTGGGAGTTAGCTGACAACTTTTACTCAAAGAACAGAGATTAGTGAGGTACGTAATCGTTTGAATCCGCATCTTACGTCTTAGCTAGCTACCCAGTTAGCCGCAGTAGGACTGTTTGTTGTCTCGTTAGCTGCCTAAGCCTCCGTGATTAGCTTGTCATTCATTTAATGAATCCTCGCTTTTTCACAAAGTACGCACATAATTCTAAACACCGGGTCTCTGTTTTCAGTTCCCTTGACCATCTTACGTGAACACAGATGTTTAAAACTTCTTAGCTACGTATTTCTTCTAAAACCAGCGTTATTCTGCAAACGCGGATTTGTTTTGAATATGAAAATGCCCGTAGGTTGAAATTGGGTAACTCTGTTTGAAGCTTTTGTACGAACTGGCTTAAATACAGTGATACATGTTCAATACAGGTTTTGGAATGTTGAGAACTAATCAATCATTCAGTCACTACAACCTCTACGTCACAGTACTACAGAGCTGACACACTGAAGAAACCCTCACAGACACAGGTTGGTCCGAGCTGGGTTTGAACCCAGGACTTCCTTACTGTGAGGCGACAGATTTTAGAAAAATCATGTTTACACCAAATTTATTATGAGTTCAGTCCAGATATTATTTTTTTTATTGATTTACAGGTTAACCCACTATAAATTACATGTCACCCTCCTCCTTCCTCAGATAGTGGCGTAATGGCAGCTTCCTTACCTCAGAAGGCTGGGATGGCAGCGATGCCCCCCCAGCAGCAGCAGCAGCCCCATCTGCCCCCTGGTGCTGCCCAGGCCCCAGGCCAGCCATCCATACCCCCTCAGGGAGCCCAGCGAGAGATCTCCCCTGTGATCCTCTGCCGTATTGGACAGGATACCGTGCAGGACATTGTCACTCGCACAATGGAGATCTTCCAGATCACAAGAGCCACACAGGTACTGGATCCGCGCAGTTATTTTTCACTGAATATTATACAGAGAATGTCCTCTGTCTTCTATTGTCGCTACTAATGTTGCAAATATGTGCAAGTGACTATGACCGCAGAGTGCTTCCTTTATCTGCATTGGATTTTTCAAACATGTTTTATATGTTATTTATTATTTGGACATATCATAAATGTACCATGTCTGATTACTGTCCTCAAAGCTCCTGCTCTGCTTTATTAGATGCTTTAAGTAGTAACTGCAGGGACAGCGGTGAGTTGTCGTTGAGAAATGAGAAGATGCACAATTTAAGATTTTATAGCAATTTAAACAATGTATTTGTCTCTTTGATAACCTGATAACTCACTTTGGGGCTGTCTACTATTACAATGGTATCATTTTATTTTTCGAGAATGTTTTTAAGTTGCTAGGAGAGAGTGATAAATATGTTTTGATGGGGATAAAGGAAAACAAAAGAGCTGGCATAAGGTCACTCTGTTCTCCTGTTAGTTACAAGGAAGTAAATGGATGGCTGAATGTTTTTAGTGCATTGGAAAATCATGGAAACGCAGAATGAACATCAGAGATCAGTATCGGTCTTTTCTTTCATAGTTACACGAACTGCCTGTGCTTTCTTTCAACAGCTAATCTGAAGGTATGTTATCTTATGTTGCCAGCTTAAAAGTTCTGAAATTCTATGTGTTTGTTTTAGCTTCCTAATGGTGTGACCCAGAGCCAGGCTATGTACCAGGACCGCTTTGGGAAACTGCAGGAGCACCTACGACAACTCGCCCTGCTGTTCCGAAAACTCCGCCTCATTTATGAACGCTGTGTAGACATGACGTCAGACCTGCAGGAGGGCCCAGCAGAGGTCAGGCCATAACTTAAAATTTCTTGCAAAATAATTGTTTTTGCAATGTTCACTTTATTAGCAAATAACACACTACTGCTTGATATTGATAAACCAGATTTAACTCAAAACGTAAATTTTCAGTTTTCCATTGGTTCTTTTATGTAGGCTTCACGAGGAAAAGATCTTCAAGATTTGTTTGAGTGTCGTGTGCTTTTCATTGCACTCTGTTTTCATTGTCGTCATCCAGTGTGTTCATAGATTGGGAGGGAGAAGCTTCAAACTGCATGTGTTCTGTTTCTCTAGCTGGTGCCATATGTTGGAGAGGAGACTGTTTCTGTCAAAGTGGAGCCTTGCAGTTCTGCTGTCAACCAGGAGAGACAAGAAGTCCTTGAGGTTTGAATCTTGTGTACTCTGTGTATGTGTGTAAATGGATTTGCCAAATTCTAACAGTTCCTACTGCTGTAGTCTGGGTAGTGAAAAGAAAGCAATAATTATTGCACTTCATAAAGGACGTAGAGGAAATGCTGTCGTAAAATGGATAAATGTTATACTCTAAGCTCGGGCTGGCATTTTATTTTGTTTTATCTATAAGAGCAAGTTTTACTAACAGTAATTGGTATTTTTATCATTGAACCTGGACCATTTCTACTGGTGAAAGTCTCTACAGATGCCTTTAGGTGGCAGTGCCGATGCAGGCCACATGGGCTCTCATGGCTCAAAATAAGAAATGCAGAAAGTTTGTCTGATTTCAGTTTTATATAAACCTTCAAGATCTGAATAATGTTGTTGTAAACCTGAGACAAGCACTTCAGTGATGAAGGTTTTATGGTATCTGTTGGTTAAGAAGTTGCGAGCCGGCAGTCAGCAGAGAAAAATGGAATTTTTTTGCCCCCTTAGCTTTAACAACAACTATAATTCATTTAAGAAGGGATAATGCAAATTAATTAACATGAGCAGATAAGTCCATCGTTGAAATTTACCAGATTTAGCCATACAGGCACAATTTTGTCTGAACTACCTGGCAGGTTGATGTCATGAAATTCTGACCAAAGCATATAAGCACAAAACTATAATTGTAAAACCGTCGCTCTGTTGGTAAAATAATGAATTTATTCCTCAGTTTTATTGTTGGCGCCCATCAAGTCTCATTTTAATAACTAATCCATGATGACCTGTCTTGTGGTCCATTTGCAGAAGGTTCGCCAGAAGAACCAGGAGATGAAGGTCCTGATGGACCAGATGAGGAACCTGCTGTGGGATGTCAACGCTATGCTGACACTCAGGAAATGATTACTCTTCTCCTTGTCCGTCCTCTCTGGAATCTTCCACTGTAACATGCACTGCATAACGGCAAAAACCAGGTGGAATTCAGTGACTTTCTGTTGGATTTTGGGCGTAGGACACAAACGGCACACTTTGAGCCCTCTATTTTGTTCATCAGTTGCTGGTTATGAAAAATAGGCTGTGCTAATTCACACTCCTCCTGACATCATTGTCTTTATTGAGAACAGCTCTTTTTATACATTTTTTATACAGTTTTTCTTTCAATTTGTTCATTGGAAGCATTCCAATTTTCTCTATTTAAATATGTTGTGAACTTCTATTTTCGTACTGATTATATAATTTTGGAAACTTACTATATTCTTGTTTAGAAAAAAAAAGATCTAATCTTATTTCAGTGTTCTGACTCGACACCAGGTAGACTTGAAATCAGTGCAGCTAATTCTTCCGAAAAGCACCAAAGGTAAATCTGATCAGTCTTTACAATAGGAACAACAGCCCTCACTATCCTCTGTTTCTTGTACAAACACTGTTGGTTCAGAATTCAGATTAGCTCCTTGGCAGCTATGTATCTCAGGTGCTTTGTATGTGTGTGCATGCACGTGTGTGTGTTCATCTGTTTACCCATAGGATGTTGAGACTTGCTTGTTTGTGAATGTGTTTTTGTAAACTACGGGACAATAAGGTAGGCCTTTCAGGTCATTTCTGTTTGTACATAATAAACTTTTTAACAAAATCTCTGAGCGTATGTTGTACAGATTTAAGGTCCACCGCCGAAATCTCAAAGCCCCGTCAGACCTTGAAGTTTGCATTCAACTGTGGCACTTCCAAGTATGTGACCTCCTACGTGACGCACACCAGAGTCAATAAATATGCAAGTCAATACAAATCCACCCTAAGTGATACACATATTCTGACGTTTAGTGTTCTTTCTTTACACAACAAAACCTTGACAGTGAGGCACTCCTCTAGCTCTGGAACACTGGTTTTAAAGAAACCTGTCTGTATTGGAAACTTCTGAAAATCTTGGTCTAGAAAAAACAAGTTTTGTTAAAATGGTTTTATAGTCAGTGATCTCAATAAATAGAAGTTAGAACACCTGTGACACCAATTTGCCTGTTGAAAACTAGTTAAACCTAGGTATTGTAGCCGTTAATACACAGACGAAGGTGTAAATAGGAATAGATGTCCCATTTACTAGAAATCCTGTTGAAACCATTCCCTTTGTCTTGGAGATTAAATGTTGTCATTCATGTCTGAAATTGCAGATGTTCTGTTAATGTGGCATCTTAAATGTACTGGAAGGCCCAATGTCCTACCTTTTTAGCTCAAAGTGTACTGTGTATGGTGGATTTGTACCAAGGAGGCAAAACCCATAAAATATTCATAGAAATTTATGCAGATCAGTGTCAGATTTAGCATTTAGAACTCATTTTATTGGTTTTACAGTAAGCATTTTCACATCAAATGATTTGTTTCCTTAGCAACGGTCTCTGCGCGGTAATGCTGAGACACCATGGCCAAAGTGCACAGCACTTGTACTTAGTCCCTTGGGTGCTTCTGGCTGGACAGAGCCATTTCCTTCTCATTGTCGTTAAATCCATCACAAAGGTTTTCGTTTCCTCGTTTGTCCAGTAGAGTGTGTCAGTGAGAAGTCCATTCAGAGAGGTTTCCAGACACGTGAAGCTGAGACATGTGCAGCTTTTCCCAAACCTTTAAGGCTCTGATGTCTTTCTGTAGTTTCTTTCTGCAGAACAGTCCACCAGGGTTGGTCTGTCTGATTGTACTTTGTCAGTGTCGCGAGCAGACCAAGCTGCAATTTTTCCCTGCGAAATCGTTTGTCTGTCCAAAAGGCCACAAGATCAGATGCTACCCAGCGTCCACCAAGGGTGTAGTCTGTCAGTTTCATGCCCTCTCCAGGTCTTTGTACTTCTTGCGGAAGACCGAGACTTGATCTTTGAAGAGGACGGGGTCCAGCCGGAACTGAGAGTGGACCAAAGGCATGTAACCAAACCAGCTGGCGAAGGTGTTGACACACTCCTGCCGCTGATTGAAGTGCTCTGGGTTGGCCCAGGGGATGCTCTTCGTACCCTGGTAAGTAAAACGGAAGAAGAGGGTAAGAATTTCTGCAATTTACCTAATCCTCTCATTGTGTAGTAAACAGAAGTATAACAGTTAAGGGTGTAACGATCCATTTATTACATTGTCATAAATTCTCAACGACGCGAACTGAAATTCACACTTCTAATGTGACGTGTATCGATCTAAAATCGTTGCAATGCAAAGGATCAATCCTAGCGATATTAAGAAATGGCTCCTTGTATTCAGCACAACAAACTTTGGTTTGTGGATGTATTTTTCGCACTTTTAATGGTAAAGAAATAGTTAATATCTCTGCTCGGAGGGCATCTGACACTGTGCAAAGAGAAATCTATCCTAGTTGCGCTATTATCATCTGTAAAATTCAGCAAAAAAAACATTGTATTGATAAGTAAGACGCTCCATTTTTCAAGACTAATTTTTGGAAAGAGACTTACTACTTGGATTAAATTACACTCATTGGCTTTTTACTCGCAAAAATGTTATTGCATTTACAGTGCCGCTACGAGTGTACTTGTCATCTACTGGAGTACTTCCCTGTTTTATGCTCTGTACCTTATGTATCTGCACTCGTTTCAGTTCAGCGCAGCGAGACTTTCTAATGCGTTTTGATGTCACTCATGGTCGCGCTGACTTTCAGAAGGAGCTCAGCAGAGCTGTAACGCTTCGGCATATACGCTGAATTACAACACATTTTCGATTAGTGTTTTTCACATCATTGTTACTGATTTTTATAATGTGGTCGCAACGTTTTGATCATATTTCCACAGTTCTTTAACCATCGGCAGATACTGTATGTGGCCAGTTTGACGACTCCTCAAATCAAATCTGCGATTGGCTGGTTTTGTGGCACATTTGTAACGCTAAAAGCAAAGTCGAGAGCGCACTACAGAGCTAATGTGAGCTAAATTGTGACACTTTGAGCAAGATCTGTGCTCAGAAATTCCCCCTGCATGCTGAGGAATGTGGCTCACATGTACTTCTACGATTCACACTTACAGGAATCCTGCGCTATCCAGGTATTTATTTTACACAGATTGAATTTTTGGCTAAATAGTTACTATATCGATTTCAATTAATTGAATTAATTTCTAGATGAACCAATATTGTCCTCGTATCAATGTCATAAGAAATCGTTACACCCCATAACGGTACATTTTGGGCGTGAACATGACACAGAGGATGCGTCTTACCTGTGGACTGGGAAGTTCTTTATACTGTTTCCTTTGAGCCACTTTGATTGGTGGCAGGTGTGTCACAGCAGAGACCAGAAAGTTCATCAGGATGTCCTCACAGTTGGACGTATGATCCACCAGAGTCCGCAGAGACTGGGGCAGGTAGTGGGAGAACAGGTAGTGGTAGTACCTGTGACACGGGTGAAAGCATTATACATTAGTAAACCAGCAGCTCTCATCTAGAAGCTCCGCCACAGGTGCTCGCTCTGTTGTTTCTCTCACACTAATGTTTGGTCACCCGTTGCGTCTGTGTGTCGTACCCGATGTTCTTGCTCTTTAATATTCACTCTGCTTACTGTGTCACTGCTCATTAAGTACACGAGCTAAACGCTAATGTAAGGATACAGTCTGTAATATTCACATGATTAAAGGCAGGGGGGCGAGCCACCCAGCACCCGTGAGGTGGGAGGTATGGTTACGGGAGACTACAGAATACTATTCAAAAGGAGAGAGTAGATGACATGATATATGTAGATGATATGTATCTGGGACGTGGTAACCATTTTACCACCACTGGGATTTGATATTTATAGTACACAAAACAAACCCCTCTGGTGCAACGCATATCTTCACTATTCCTGCAGTATTTAGGACTTAACCGCAGCACGTTAAATTCAATGGATCATGTCAAGTTGTTTTGATACAAATGTCTTTTCTTGTTTGCTTAAGATTTTTTTGGAGCAACCTTGACATTATTTGATGTAATGCAGACGAAGCTTAGGTAGACGACCAACCAGCGTGTGATGGAATTTAAGGGTTAACGCTGGTCGGTTTTCATTTTAAGCACAGAGGGGGGAAAAAAAGACCGCATTGTCTCCAGGACTCGCACGCTTTCAACAGCCTTTAAAGCACCCTGTCTGCGGCGTAATTACATTCATATTGTATGAGTTTCCATCCCTCGGCAATTTCACATATCGACTTTGGGCTTTTCTAATTAATCAAACTGCTCGAGGTAATCCCTCAGTAGTTTGCCCCTTTTTCTTTTTCTCTCATCCTTGATCCCATTTTCTTTTTGTTTGACTGGTCCCTTAATGCTTTTAATGTTAAGATTCGTGTCATTATGCTTGACTGTGCTGCTGCAATTCATCAAGTTGTCCCTTTCGGGGGTTTTTTTTTTTTTAGCCGGTCACCTCGCAAAAATCTGTGAAAGTGGAAACATTTGGTGGGACTTTGTTCTGTTTACATTTAAACGCGCCTATTCGTGCTATTGAAGAAAATTGAGCTGATTCAAGTAAACAAAGTACCGCATATGTGGATTAAAAGTAGTTTTTTTCCCCTCTACAGATGTTGGTGTACCTGTGGTAGAAGGCAGCTCCTGTCAGGACGATCGAATAGTCGTTGGTCCATTTAGAGGTGTAGCCCCAGGCACGCTTCAGGGGATCCCAGAAATGGCTCCTGGGCGGGTACCCCACTATACGCTCGGGGAAGCTACGCCACACCAAAAAGGCAAAGTTCACCTGGAAGTACACAAACCACACAAAATGATGACGTTGCCGTTTTATCTCCATAAACATTGTTTTTATATACGTGTGCCGTGTCGTCGTATATTCATTTATTAATAACACATGCACTCACTTCACTGGTCAGCAGGACCGTATCCTCATCCAGACTCAGCACTGCCTCCGTCTCTATGGCAACGTGAGGTAGGAACCGACTGGTGGTCTGCGAAGAAAAACACATTGAGTGAGTGCACTGTGGGCAATCGGTAGGATTCTCTGGGATAAAGGACGACTGAAAGACGGGCGTGATGCAATAAATCATGTTGAGTAAATCGGTGTTGATTTTGTCTCGGGAGGGGAAGAAATGTGGACGACTGACATTTATGACTCTCGGATCATTGGACATGAAGTGGAGACATCAAGCCCAAGGATCAGAGAGAGAGAGACGCTTGATCTGTTTGTGTATCGGTCATGCCGTCGCTCAGATATCGGCGTGAGTTATGACTGGAATCGGTCCTCACCTTCCTCCTCCCATCTGTCACAGTGAGGGGGACGGGCATGGGGGGCCATTTGCTCCGCTGGGGGGGCGGCTTCTCGCTGTTCCACAGAATGATGATCTGGAGCAGCGGGGGAGGAACGTTACGTAAAATAGTGTACAAATAGACTTGTTGGATTAGTCATAAATAGCTGCTGACATCCATCAAGCATAAAGCTGGCAGCCTCTTCTTCCTGTGATTACTCCTCAGCATGTCATGGAAAATACGGCTAGATGTTACATTGGACTGCAGACTGAATGGTGAATGTTTATTTTTGTTGAAGATGTGCTGATTTTATCAGGTCAGGTGACCGTCAAACCACTTTTGGATGAACAACTTTAGATTTTGCTGCTGCCATTTTGGGCCTCGGCTTACTTACCTGGGAGCAGTACTTGGATTTGGAGACCACCTGGAGCAGTTTCATGATTGGCTGAGACTGGGACACCAATGGGGAGACGGCGTGGATGACCGCAGTGAACTCCTGACCTGGACCGACCCCTGCAGGAGATCACACACAGTTAATGAAACATAAATAATGACCCTTATCCAGAACAAGCTTTCCTAAAAATAACAGACTAAACATCCAACATTTTCTGCAGGTTCATTCCACGGAGACGTGCGCTCACCTAATCCCAGGTAGTAGAAAGGGAAATGTGCAAGGTGAGTAGAGTATTCCGGTAGGACTAGCAGACCGCCTGGCAGGGAATTCCACATATACTTGTTCCTGGAAATGTGAGAAAACACTCTGTCCTTGATGATCTGGGAAAAGGGCAGAAACACAGGTTGGAGGAACACAGATTAGTTCTCACACTTTACAAGCCGGCACCGTGTTTTTCACCCGGATGATCCCGGAGCTTCAAACAAACAAACGCAAACCGAGCCCCGATTTCCACCTGCGTGCATATCGCTGTAATCCCTGCTAGTGTGCTGACTGTACTTCCCATTGTAGACCAACAGGAGGTGTCAGTGGACCGGTGCCTTTTGTGAAGCTCAGACTCTCTGACCTCGGGCTGACTGCACAGCTGTCTCCCAGGAGGAGTCTCCCCCTCTGCATGCTGTATGTATATAAGCAGCTTATCACCAACCTCCAGAACCTCTCCTTTATTATCTCCTACATAAACCCCAGCAGCACACACACACACACACACACACACACACACACCCGGCTGCCAGACTTTCCTTTATGTACGTCGGCGTGTAAAGCTTGCCGCTCGGCGACTGATTTCTTCAGATTTCACCGAGGCGACGACGTTAATCTGTTGTTTCCCTGTTTCGTTATGTACCGACGTCGAAACGTTTGGGCAGTAATCGTTAAAATAAGAAAAAAAGGCTTCAATGCGGGGGTTGACTGCACTTTTTGGGAAATTGTGCAACGCTCGGGATGACCTTTGGAGTGACCTTCTCTCGCTCGGCGCTACTCCCGTCAAGTAGAAATATTTGCAGCACTGCAACAGATACACAGTAACAATGCATGAACATCCCTCTGATATTTGAGAACACGTTATTGCTAACGCTTAAGTCGAATAAAAAAAAGTCTTTAATTCGTAAAGCATCTATTTTCTCTTTCTGCTGATACTGAAGGAAAAAAACTGAGCACTTAATGTGTATTATGTTCTCCGTATTAAAGGAGGCGAGTAACTTCAATTACTGCACAATCCAGCAGTCACACGGAGCAGAGGAGCCATTTTTCCAGAGGTGGATTTACAGAACTGTCGAGAAAGCAAAAGGTCCATCCTGGTCTTAAGTGTAGAGATAAAACCAGGCAGCTATGATTCACATCTGAATACTGTTACTACTCTTACTGTTACTACTGTTACTACTGTTACTACTGTTACTGTTACTGAAGTACAGCACAGAAAGCTAACAGAGTTTAGTTTACTGTTAATGCTGAGTATTTGAAGTCATGAAATGATAATTGTCTGTTACCTCCAGCGTGGTGAGTACGATCTTCTCCACGGAGGAGAAGTAGGCCTCCCATAACATCTGGGTCCTCTGTCTGAGGGCCAGGACTCTCTCGTTCCCTACTGCTCTCACGGTGGACGGCACCTGAAGAGAAACGGCGAGCCGGAAACAAGAACATCAATAATCCGCTGGAAGAAATGGCAGACCGATTTAACAAGAGGTTTCTATTAATGTAGATTAAATACAAGCAGCAAAACGACAATAATTGAACTTGTAAATGGAAGCGAGTGCTTAATTCAGCAAAAAAAAAACAACAAACAAAACAGATTTGGCTCTGTTGTTCAGAAAATTAGGCCTTCATTAGTGACGACTGAGGCTTTCCAGTAAATCACCAAAATTGCTTTAATCAGTTGGAAAGATAAACTTGGTGTCTTAGAGAGGAAGAGACCGGTGGAGAGCGAGACCAGTTCTCTCTGTTCTGTGCACACACACACACACACTTTCTCCCATCCCTCTCCTTCCTCCTGATTATTCCTTCTCTGTACTTGTGAAGGCCGGCTTCTCTTCAGCGTGGCCCTCGGTGTGTGTGTGTGTGTGTGTGTGTGTGTGTGAAGTGTCTGGCCTCATTCAGGGTTCTATGCAAAAGCCTCATTAACCTCGGACGATGGCCTTCTGTGCGTGCCTGCGTGCGTGTGTGCGTGTCACTGCCCGGGTTGTGTGGACGTGGCCCCCGATGAGGTCACCTCATTCAATTCAATCCTTCCCTAATTTGAAAATGTCTCTCCTGCTCTGTGCTCCGTGCGTGTTGCTGTTCATTAGCTGAATGCCAATTCATCTCTCCCACCGGGCCAGATCGACGCCGATCGATACGGGAGCGGACGTGATGTAAATTGTGCGAGCGGGCGAGATAAATGTCACGGCTGGGAGCGCGCTTCCCCTCCTCGCCTCGTTATTTTTATTTACGTCGGTTGGAGCGAGGACTTGTTTGTGTGACGCGGGACGTGCGGTTTGTTTTGTCAGACGTTGCCAGCGTTTCCTGTGGGACGGAGGTTTTGGACCTGCAGTCACTGAACCGTGATTAGATAAAGTCCTTGAAACAGCACCAGCGACCGTTGACCCCAGTTTATCTAAAATACGTGAGCTGCACCGATCATCACTGACGACCAATCAGTCATCAAGTTTGTCTTTTTTTCCCCAAATAAACAATTAAAAATCTAAAATCTGTGTTCTGTGCTCTGTTGGTTTTACTCTGACTCCATAAACACAGTCTGTATATGTGTGTGCATTTACCTATAGATCTCAAATCCTGTGTACATTAAAGCGGAGCATCTATTTCACACGGATTGCATCATCCAAAGAGCCGGCGTCTGACCTGGATGTTTAACACACGTATAACACGTACGATACTCTGTAGGAAATATTAGGGTTTAGATGTTCTGTTTATATGTGTAATAAAGTGTTTCAAATGTAAAGACACACTCAGCATCCACATATCCCATATCAGTCCATACTTAGGGCACAGGTATGAACGCACTGTTAGATCTTCATCAGATGTAACACAATGTGAAGGTAGTCTTGGTGATGGTTTGAAGCAGTGTGTGTGTGTGTGTGTGTGTGTGTGTCTTACCTGCAGGAGCAGCCTTTCATCTCCTTCGATAACCGCGTGGTTCCACTGGATGACATCAGAGAACGGCAACTCCCACCCATTACTCAGCAACACGGGGATGCACGCCGCCTGCACACACACACACACACACACACACACATGCAAAGTGTGAGAACACAAAAAGAACCCAACTTCAAACTCCCATCTCAATAATCATGAGTCATTTGAGCTGCAGTTGGACCGGGTCCCTTCCAGTCCTGCCTCCCTGCCAGCCCCCCTCTGGCTCCAGACTCCAGAACAGCACATACTCAGCTGCATGTACGCAACACAATCTGGACTCATTCACTCCCAGCTGCTTGGAATTGAGATATCCAAAAGTTATGCAGACAATGTGATCAATGCTCTCGTGTATTTCTGTGTGTGTGTGTGTGTGTGTGTGTGTGTGCGCGTGTGTAATATCCCTGTAGGGCTGGAATGAGTCATATCTCTTCCTTCCCAAGAGGTTTCACAGAAACGGAGGAGAGAACAGAGACGAGGAGGGATGGAAGAATCAGACGTGATGGGATTCATTGATGATTTGGTTACGGCTGTCACTATTGATTACTTAGATCATAAATCAGGCCGTCTACAAAGTTAAAAAACAACAACTTCCTACTGGATAATATTATCAAGTTATCATAATTTATCCACTTTGATATGGATGAGTTACATAAGGAAAACAGCGTGTAGGTCATAATCTGAACATCAATCAGCTGTGGAGCCATGTTGAAGAATAATCGATTCTCTCTCTCTCTCTCTCTCCTCTGTTTGTCTGTTTCTCCTCTCTTCTCTTCTGTTCTCTCTCTCTCCTCTGTTTGTCTGTTTCTCCTCTCTTCACTCTCTCTCTCCTCTGTTTGTCTGTTTCTCCTCTCTTCTCTTCTGTTCTCTCTCTCCCCTCTGTTTGTCTGTTTCTCCTCTCTTCACTCTCTCTCCTCTCCTCTCCTCTTCTCTTCTCTTCTCTTCTCTTCTCTTCTCTCTCTGTTTCTCCTCTCTTCACTCTCTCTCTCCCTCCTCTGTTTGTCTGTTTCTCCTCTCTCTCTCTCTCTCTCTCTCTCCACGCTCCAAAGTGTTAATAAGCCGTTGGCCTTCGTGTGTTATTTTTCCTCGTTTTGTTTGTTTTTTAATTAAATCACAAGAGAGCGAGCGGCAGCCAAAACAGGGATCAAACGCTCTCCGTCCCTCCGGGCCCTCCGTGCTGCTGCATTTCACCGGAGAGTAAAGCTGCCGGAGGACGCCGAGACAAACGGGAAGACCCGGGCGTACGTCCGTGTCGTAATCAGCTGCAGGTCGCGGCGAGGTCGCGCGCTGACAACGCGAGGCCCGGCTGAGTCCTCCGGGCCAACCTTCCAAACCTTCACGCCTTCAGGTGGTTCCACGTGAAAGAGGATCTGCTGTGTAGTTGTTTTTGGTTTGTTAGGATTGGGAGAAGAGGCGGGGGAAGGATTTCTGGGAGAGTATGTGTGTGTGTATGTGTGTGTGTGTGTGTGTGTGTGTGTGTGTTGGAAGGCTGGCAGTAAGTTTCCTACCACGCTGGTAATTGCCAGTTCTTTTGTGGGCTCGGCTGGCACGGAACGCAAAAAGACAGAACGAGCAAATCTTAAAGTAGCCTGAATGGAAAAGACAGAGAAAAGGAGCGAGCGGACAAAGAG
>OMNV01016571.1:12936-30714 GCA_900303265.1 Brotula barbata | reverse complement strand
TATGTATATATGTATGTATGTATATTTCTATGTATGTATGTATGTAAGTTTGTATGTATATATGTTTGTATGTATGTATGTATGTATGTATGTCTGTATGTATGTGTGTATGTATGTATGTGTGTGTGTGTGCATGAATGTATGTATGTATGTATGTATGTATGTATGTATGTATGTATGTATGTATGTATGTATGTTTGTATGTATGTATGTATGTATGTGTTTATGTATGTATGTATGTATGTTTGTATGTATGTATGTATGTATGTATGTTTGTATGTATGTATGTATGTATGTATGTATGTATGTATGTATGTATGTATGTATGTATGTATGTATGTATGTATGTTTGTATGTATGTATGTATGTATGTATGTATGTATGTATGTATGTTTGTATGTATGTATGTATGTATGTATGTATGTATGTATGTATGTATGTATGTATGTATGTATGTATGTATGTATGTATGTATGTATGTATGTATGTATGTATGTATGTATGTATGTATGTATGTATGTATATGTATGTAATTTCATGTATTTAGTAACAGTAAACTTACTAAATAGTAAGTGAAGTTTACTGAAACGATGTATAACACAATATTTTAGGAAGTACTAAAGGTATTTCAATTCAATGATACAATATTTAGGTCCTTTCTTTTTGTTTGTTACAGGATTAGACAGTCTGTGCTTGTACTCAACTGTAATGTCCCTCTGCCCCTCACACTTTGAGAACCACTGCACTATGGCAACACACTCATCCTGCAGTGGACTGGACTGTTGCCGCTTGCATAAACAGGATTAAATAGGGTGTAAAATCTTGATTTTATGAACCACAAGCGGACCTAAGCAAACACTTCAGGTGGAACATCTGCTGCTTCGTCCTCACAGCAGGACCACAAGCAAGAGCAAATGCATGAAACCTGTCTGTGGAATCAAGCCCAAACCTGAAACACACTCCTCCGTTTGTGCCATTGCCGCAACAATCACATCATATCTGCAGTGTAAGAACACAGCAGCAGTGATGTGCTGGTGATGCTTGTGTGTCACCGTGACCTGGAGGAAAGTTCAGCAGACAAATGCATCTCCCTGCCTCATCCGCCGTCTCAGCTTGCATAAACTCCAGCGCAAAGCTCACAGAGACGGCGGTGTCATTTACAGACAACGCTGCAGTCGCAAAAGCTTCATCTTTTCGTGAAAATAAAGAACGTCCACACAAATATGCAGCCAGAGGTCAAGGCCTCCATGTTCTTATGGGTTTGCTGTGAACGTTGGATCATCGGCGTGCGGGGAAGTGCCATAAAATCGAATTTACATTATGTGTAAATGCTAATGAAAGGGACACACAAGTTCTTTTCCTGTTTATACCATATATCCAGTGTATTTTACAAAGCAAACAACCACAGTTTTAACCCTGTAAACCCTAAAAAATGAAATGGTAATTGCACTCACTTTCAATCAATCATTTTTGGGCTTATTTAAAGCGATTTGGATACATTACATAATCAGGATACATTTGGATAATCTGTTTTTTTACACTCATAATACATTAATAAGAGCATACCATGTGGAAAACACTCATAATTTGTAAAGAAAGAAACCATGAAATCGTCTTTGAGCAGTGTAACGTGCTGACAAATAAAATGCATTATTATTATAATCATTAATAATAATAACAATAATTAAAGCAATTGCAGTAACTCCTATTTCTATGTATTTATCAATTTTATTTCGAATTTCATTTTAATTTTATTCTAATTTTATTTGAAACGTATACATTTTCCTTCATTTTCTCTTTGTTCTCATTGTGTTGGGTATCATTTTATACAGATTTACCCAGAATGCATCTTGCTATGTTATGTTATTTCCGGGAATTTAGGAATGTTGGTGTTCCGCTGGGAGTTTAATTAAGGTGATGAAGATGACTTATCCTTCATCTCCCTGCTTTGTCACGTAGCTCTTCACGACCTGAACCCCGAACAGTAGCGCCACCCAGCGGTGGCCGCCGCGCCGCTCCTGCCTTGTTGAAGTATATTGAGTAGATTGTTTTGGTGCATCACCAGTAAAGTAAACGGAACAAAATGTGCTGACGGGCTGGAAGGAGCGAAGAAGAAGAATTCATCTTCATGCTCATCGTCACTGAAAACCAAGAGAACTTCACCTACCTCCTCCACCGTGAGGGGCATGCAGATGCGGTACTCCTTCATCAGCATAGTCCTGGCTCCCACGGTGATGATGATGATGATGGTAGTGGTGGCGGTAACTCACGGGAAGGTGGAGGCTGTTGGGGTTCAGTCCTGCGGCGCAGTCATTTAACACAAATCGTTTGCTGACTGACTTCTTGTAAATTGACCAAAATTCCCACTTTGTGCATCGGAAACAGCTTCTGCAGGTCTTCCGCGGTGCCTACGTGAGTCGGTGTGCATACGGCAGCAGGTCCCAAGTCTTCCAAACGCTTCCAAAGTCAACAAGCACACAGTTTTACACCGAACTTTACGATTAAACTTCCAGGAAATCAGTGTAAACTCCACCCGGAGGACGGACAAAAAACAGCGCCGCTCCACGTCGCCGTTCGCGTCCTGGACAGAGATGAAGTCTCCGCGAAACCCGGACCCAAAGTGCCGTCCGTCTCGTCCGAGTATTCGTCTGGCAGCGCCGTGTAGGGATGCGCAGCCGTGTCGATCCACTGCGTAAAGTGCGCCGGAGAGAGACCCGGCCGGACCGGAAGTACGGAGATTAACGTTCCACACTGTGCCAGGAATACAAATGAGTAGACTTTACCATTGCAAAGTCAAACAGCTGTGCGTTCACATAAATCAAGTTTATTGTCTCCACGATGATATTATTCTATCATATAGTGGCATTTTCAACGTTTTCAACAGTCAAGCCGCTTTTATTTTGAAGGATACTACCGGAAATGATTTTGTGCAAACATCTGTCCTACACATGGGCTCTCTTGAACGCTTTCTATCAGAACATAAATATTCATTTATTATTATTATTATTATTTAAAAATATTTAAATTATATTCTTATTATTATTAATATTCAGGATGTTGTAGCAGTTACCACAAAAATCCTGATCTCATGTGGACTTGGGATTCTTTTATTAAACCAGGCCTCACGTGTTGTTTTCATGTTCTTTTCCTACATTGTCATTGAATTTCTATGAATTACCTACTTTTTTCCCTTCATGTTTCAGTTTTTTGGGGAGTTTTTCCTTGTCTTCATAGAGTTTTGAGCTCGGTCAGGAACCGTTGTTGTTATGTGATGTTCAGCTACACACAAATAACTTGACTTGACTAGATCTGTTAAATGTAATCATTTTACATATAGCTGTAGATGAAAATCTTAACCTCCTAAACTCTGGTAACCATTAAAGGTTCATGGATTTCCAGCAGAGGATTTTATCTTAAAGTCAAGCGAAAAGTCCTTTTTCTGGAGATGCCAAGTGTTTGGAAGCACTCTGGCAAAATCATCTACAATAAAAAAATTAAAAGTGCCATAGCTTTACATTCAATAGTACGTAGTAAAGTGTGTGTAAGGGTCTATAAGGGTCAGCATAATGGATTTTTAGATTATTTTTTCATCCATTTGTAATGCCTTTTCTGGTTGGTATACTCAATTGCTAATGGGTTTGTAACATGAAAAGGCACAACCAAAGTCCCTGAACTCTGAGGTGTACTTAATTACCACTGAATGCGGTCTTAATCTGTGAACCTATTTGATTGCTATATTCGGATTAGCAGGAAAATAGTCTTCGTTTCAATGAAGCTGCCTGATAAGTATATTACAGGAAACCCACACCTCTGCTTAGACTCTCATTGCCCAATGGAACACACGCTAAGAGTTATCAGAGCCACGCATAACCGAGCTGACAGAGAAGGAGCACAAACACCTGAAGAATGCACTTAAAACTCCTGGATACACCAATTGGACCTTTAAGAAAACAGCTGTAAGATCCACAAACCAAGTATTATTGATGACCTATAGACTAAGACCACACAGATATACCTGGGTCTCCCCACCAGTTAGTTAAAACGTCTTGGTGAATCTTTATCCAAGTCCGATTGCCCTCGACTCAATCTTGGATACTGAAGTGATGTCACTCTATTCTAGCTTCTAGCTGCTCACAAAAGACCCACAGCGTTAACAGGAAATCCATTCTGGAACTGACCTTGGTGCTGGATTGAAATGTTTGTTTCCTGAAGGAGAGGTCCACTCCATTTCACCATCAAACTGAGGTAACTGGCACTTCACCTTTACTTTGCACAATTTTCTGTACAGACCCAAATACAGACACACTGCTGCACACACAGATTTAAATGAGTCACTCATCAATTTGAATATGTAATAAATAAATATGTACTGACACCATTTCATCAGGTAAATGTTTTACAACTCTAACATGCTATAGTACTAGTGAGTAGTTATTAGTCTTTTTTAAGGGATTTATTTTTATTTTATTTTTAAGAGATTATCTAAAATAAACCAAAGCATTACACAATGATTTAAGTGTTTCAACTTGATCATATCAGACCTGTTTCACGGTTCAAACCATAAGAATAAGACAAATATATGACCTGCTGTACCACTTATGGTCGGTAGATGTCACTAAATACCTTTGTTTGTGTGAGCAGACTGGGAGACAGGCGCTTGAATGCAAGATCAGCTGTGGGAGTGTGTGTATGTCCTTTAACTCCTTGAACACGTCTTAACTAATTGGGACACTTCAAAGTAAGCAGTTTATGATTATTTGAAGGATTTTGGAACCACATAACGGGGCTTTTAACAGAAGTAACCCATGAATAATACAATATAGCACTAAAATATATTCCTGTGAGCATTAGTTTTTAAGGGTAATTCATTTTTAATTCCAGTTAAACATGTATTTTCTATGGTTGTGTTGAGTATCATTTTATACAGATTTCTCCAGAATGCATCCTGATATATGATGTATGTTGCAAACTTAGAGCTTGTTATTAGGATCAACTCAGTTATGTCAGAGTTTAAGAGGTGAGAGGTCACACTGAGATCAGGCCATAAGGAGAACTTAATATTTGAGGAAACTTCATCATAGAGAGAAAATGCATACAATTAGTTTAATACAATAAAGAATAAAGGCTTTAAGTCAAAAGTCAAAATTACACAAATACCTTTAGAGGGAAGGCACGAATAAAATCCCAAAGAAATAGAATATATCAATTTTCATCAAATTTGTCTGATGCAAGAAGAAGCAATTTTGATTTTAAAATATTTATCACTCAGTGGGCGCAGACAGACCATGGATCAAAAGGCTGTTCAAGCAGACAGTGCAAACTCCTGTTTACTTTTGGTGCCTCATAAATCTGGTTTCTATTCCAAAGGATAAGGACTAAGTTTCATTTAGTTTTCTCAGAATTCAGACTTTTTCAAAGTTCTCATGTTTTTCCAGTCAGAATTATCATCCTTTTCCTCAGAAGAGTGAGATTAAAGTAGAATAATGATCCTTTTCTCCGGATTTTGACATTAAAGTCAGAATTATAACCTTTTTCCTTCGAAATGTGAGATTTAATCCCAGAATTCTGTGAAAAAAATAAGAATATTTCTTTTTCCCATTTTTTGTCTTTTAGAAGTCCTAAAAACACTGCATTTCCAGTGATATTCACACACACACACACACACACACCACACGTTTAGCTCAGGGCCTGCGGTGTGACCAAATGGATTTTGTTCTGCTCTCTGCTAACTCCTGAGCCGGCGTTCATTATTAGGAGGCTTAATTGAATTACGCTGATGGACTCCCGCGGCCTTGGACACGCTGCCTCAAAGCTCTCAGGCCGGTGAAGTGGAGAGGGCCACCAACATGCGGGATGGACTCATGGACCTACAGATGTATTTGTAAACTGTATGGGGTCTAATCGTTCATCACTGATGTGTTACATGAAGGCAGCCAGAAGAATATGTTTGGTTTTAGCGTAGCTCTCAATAAACACACATTGTTGCAAAGCTCAGCAGAGTGAGAAAGCCTGAACTTGTGTGCTGAGCATCTCCAACGGTCTTCAAAGTCACGTCACATGACAAATACATCACATGTCTGACCACTGCAGCAAAGTGTTGAAAAAAAAAGGAATAACGTCACACTCCGGATGAACAAAACCACAGGAACCAAATAAAATGATAACAAATCGGGAAAATTGTTCCATTGTTTTGAAAAGTTCACGCTTAACTAAAAGCGAAACGGGATTTCTAAAATTTAAAGATAGAAAACAAATATTTGTAGATGGTAAAATAGAATAAAATAAGATAAAATAAAATAAAATAGTTTGAGATGGTGACATAGCTGCAGTTTCCAGGTCTCAACTCAAGAGGGCGCAATACCCTCATGTGTTCTACAGTATATCAGAAATCCAGCACCAAAGAAATGCACGTAAAAACACACGCATAACATTCATGTGTCCATGCAAGAAAGATTCAAGCCCTATGCGTGTGGGCCATAATTTAAAAACACACACACACACACACACACACACACTCCCACCTCAGCTAAAGGGTGTGAAGAGTGGCCACAGATTGGCTGATGATGCACTCTGTTGATGTTACAGTGTGAAATTTCTTTAATGTACCATTCAGATGAATTCATTATAAACCCCCACACTCGTGGCCAACACACAACAAAGCTATACACACTCACTCACACACACACACACACGCGCGCACACACACACACACACACACACAAACACTCTAGATTCAGCTCTAATTGATTGGGATGTTATGTTGTGTCTAAGCGATGGTAGACACATACAGTATGATATGTTTGCTCACATGTATACACACACACATACACACACACAAACACACACACAAACACGCACCAAACTCTGTTTATTCCAGCTGGTTGCAGAGTGGCTGTTGCTAAGAGACCCATCTCCCTCACCTCTCTCATGCTCAACATCATTAAGTGGCCTTTAGCATCACTTCCTTAACCCCTCAGTCCGGTCAGTCCTCCGTCTCTGGGGAGAACCGAGCGCCTCTCCGAGCTCCTTCAAACAGAGAAGTGACACAATGGAGCTCACAAGCAATTAAAACGTTCACTTTACAGACCCTGTTATCAGTGAGAGCAATTTATGTAAAATACACAAATAGAAACTGTAATGTAGCACACAGCTCACCCAGGATATGTCTACATAATCTGAGATAATCTCTCAGTTTTTGGGAAGCCAGCTGTTGCTTCTGACCATCCGAAGGGATTTTTGACTCCTCAACTAATACAGAATAAATCCAAGCCCCGCCCACTGCCGAAGAGGGCGGGTTTTGCGACCTGATGACAGCGCTGCCTTCACCCCTAAACTTACTGTAGTTTACCAAAATAAAACTCCTGCCAGACAAGAGATTGACATGAGCGTGGAACACATACATACACACTCTCACACAGAGAAACGCAAATACACGCACACAGACATAACACTTCAGCAGACTGTCGGCCTTTTGAAGGAGGTCCCAGGTCAGTGAGGTCACCATTTTAAATTCATTTTATTGAATTATGCCTTTTCAAGATAAGCCAAAAGATAGACATGATCTATAGATTATGTCTAGTATGTAGTGTGTGTGTGTGTATGAAAGTGATTTCTACCAGTTTTTTCCCCTGGAATGAACGTCTATAATAAATAAACTCTGGTGAAGGGAGTGGAGAGCTCAGTAATTTAAAGTAAGACGCCTGTGAGACATGTAACAAGGCGACACCGTTTGTCTGCTGATAAATTGCTGTCCGTCAGTGTTCCTGTGTCGGGCTGAACTATCTGCAGCAGCATCTGTTCCGGACAGGTCCTGAGGCTTGTTGTCAGATGTCTAGAGACCAGATTTTGACCTTGAACGGCGTTTGTGAGTGTGTGAAGTGTAATTAATATGCAGATTAAGTAGTGAATAATCAGAAGTACACAGGAATCTGTTTGGCGTGCATCTGGTAGTATCAAATTTGCATATACTGTCATCCTCTACTTCGCACACAGACGTCAAAGACAACGAACCATCACGACACAAATTCTTTCACTTGCTGCTTCAACTTGGCGATAAATGACAAAAGTGAAGGCGAGGAGTTCTGACTTTTCATTGTAACCCCACAAACGCTCCTCCTCTTCTTCTCTCTCCTCTGTCACTGCATCGGCACTCGTCCTTATCAATCATGCAGATGTAACCTTTAACACAGACTGATTGACGCTCGCTTGTTAAGACTGTTTCCATGGATACACTGGGATCCAATCCACTCGTCAGCTTTTCCACTCGCAGGTTTAAAACCCAAACAAGTGTGGATTTCAGGAGCGGCATCGCCACGAGGGAAGGAGGCGCCCGTGATCTGTCCTTCCACGCAGGTAATTTCAGACTGCCCATTTCTCAATCCAGTGGGTCAGACAGCCATCTAAGTGTCATGCACATTTCATTCAGAGAAGAAGATTGTCTCTTGCATAATGTATAATGAAATCTGAACTTATTGCCAGTGGCGAGATATTGCTGTGGGAGAGGTGGCGTCGCTCTCATCTCGGGGCTCAGCTTGCATTTCTCTTTTAAGATGAAATGACAAGCGTTCAATATCACAGCTATTAGAGTGTGAGGCTTGAAGGGAGAGCGACGGCTGGAGATGTGCACGTGTGTGCACGTGTGTGCACGTGTGTGCGTGCCGCATACAGTTTTTTGCCTCGTCACAGTGGCCGCAGTACAATTCAGGCCTTCAAATCAACATCAAGCTGCTGCCTCCGTGTCACTATGGAGACACCGGTTGCTATACATCAGCCAATCATTACGGAGTAGAAGTTTAAAAGTTGGCAGCTTAATGACGCTCTGTGTTGTCTGCGTCATTCGGTCTGTGTCTGTGCTCTTTTGTCTCTGTTTTGCTGTGTTTTCCTTGCAGGATGTGTTGTATAGATGAGCTGAAGAGACCTGGAATGTTCCAAATTCTCTTAGAGAACCTTGAGGTTGTTACATCGACGAAGGAACGCTTCAAAAAGCCGCAACACCGTCACATTCTGTTGAATAAATAATTAAACAGGCTCGCCGACGTTGATTCAAATGGAATTTTAAAAGCAGACGCTGTTGAATTACAAAGTGGGAAGTCGTCGTTGAGACATGACGTATGTTGGAGCGCCGTCTCTGCATCTACAACCTCAGAGGAACTCCTTAATGAGTAAAATGACAGGATGATAAATATATGTATCACAGCAGAGATAAAAGGCACAGCAGCACAGACGGACAAAAGGAATGTTAGAGAAAAGAGGAGGTAAGCACCGTTTGACCCCCCCTGACTCCGTCTCACTGATGGAATTGAATGGATGAGTTCATTTACAGTATCAGGGATGTTAACATTCTGTACAGCCGCTAGCCATCGGGCGACAGTGTTGGCAGCCAATTAGCAGAAAACAGAGAGTTTTCAATCTTAGGCGTGGTGAGAAGCGCCCCCGCCCCACTTCGCCCTCCCCCCTGTTGATCCCACTCCACTGACCGTCTTTGAAGGCACACCACAGAAGAAAAGTCACAATTGATCCATCTTCCACCTGTGAGTCATGTTCCAATGCTCACAGGGAGAGATCGATGCACATGAATCATCCTGTATTTCACCTGAATTCACTGCTCTTGATTTTTGCGTTGTGACAAAATGTTGTTGGAATGTTGGAAATCACATTTCAGCCATTTTGCATTGGTTTGGCACATCAAATGATGACAAACTAACGGACACTGTTTACTGTTGTTTCCTTAAAAAAAAGAAAAAAAGAAAAAAGAAGCATTTTCTGCTTCTCCACTCCATAAAGTAAACAAGAGGTATCTGTGTTTTCTTGGATAATATGGAATTAAATACTCAATTCAAATAGGAAATAAGAAACTATAACATAAAATAAATTAAATAAATAAGAGACTCTGCACTATTGATCTTCCTCTGGTCCCCTGCTTTCCAAATTGCCTCTGGAATGAGATTTCTGTGTATCGGGCTGAGGCGCAGTGAGGTGGTGAGTACAGCCTCCATCCCCTCGGTGTAAACGGTTTGTTGTCTTCGATAGCCGGGCTCACTCACCTGTGTCAGCCACAAAAGGGTCGGATTAATAATGTAGGCGCCTGGCTCCCCCAAGGAACAGCGCTGATTGGATGGAAATAAGTCTGTCGCTCAAGGGGCTCCGCCTCTGCTGTGCTGCTCCAATTAAAGAACGCACACACAGATACAGAAACGATCATCCACGCATGTCACACTCAGACACAAGTATTTACACACCTGGCTGTCAGTCCGAATCCCATGACATCCCATGTAGGTGACATAAAGGATTTTTGCTCAATTTCTGCTCAATAATACGGCGTAGTAGAACAGGAAACCGACATTTGTCACAGGATGACACCTTGACCCCTGGCTCGCCATTATCTGATCTTGTAGTAAGTGATGAGCTGTTGGAATGAGCATTGGACACAGCGAAGCAATTTGGTGAAAGTGTGAGTGGTATGTGTGTTTCAGTGTGTGTTTTCTGTTAGTTTCAGTTGACATCTTGGCGTGCAGATTGCATAGAATGTGAATATAAAGGTAATTAAATGAGGTTACATGGCCTCTATACAACATGCTGCATACGAGAATTGCAGTTTTATCATTTTTCAAAGCCTTCCTTAATATATTAAGCTCCGACATTGCAATTATCTGTTACCTTATGTATGCAGAGGTTCGCAATCCTGGTCCTCGCTCGTCATCGCCAGATGTTTTCCATCTCTCCCAGATCTAATTAGATGAATCAGGTGTGTTTAGCAAACCGAGAGACACCAAGTCCTGATCAAGCAAACACACATGATTTAGATAATCAGCTCTGGGAGCCATGGAAAACATGCAGTGACGTTATAATTAGGATCAGCACTGAGAATCACTTCTCCAGCTGATGTAGAGAGGTTAGCATTCAGCTTCAGTATAAATGTCATCAAGCTGTAAATAGAGCGGCTGTTATATTGTTACAGTTTATGATTACCAATTTACTGTAATAGCTAACATTTCAAAATGGCACCATTTGATTTGAAGTTAAAGACTTTTTGTTAGAGAGTATAAAAGAAGATGAAAGCAGGAGGATAATTTAAGAGGAAATAACACAAGGAACAAAGGTGAAATAAAAGGATGGATGTCTGTTGACAATTTATCAAGACAATTTGGAATTGAAAATAGGCCTTCGTCCACCGTCGACCTTTGTAAAAGAGTTAAATAATGTGTATGAATGTCTGTGAAACATATATTTACCAAAATATCTGCATGAAGATTTAAATGAAAATCTGCCACTAAAGTAACATTATATAGTGACATTATAACAGAATCTAAATAGCCAATGAAAATTGTCCCCACTGGCTTCCATATTAGAAAATATGAATCAAAATTTATATAGTACTTTATAATTAACAGTAGGATTAAAATAGCAATAATGATTATATTTTCTTATCAAATTTGAATAAATAGGCTTATGCTTTTCAATACTGTGGAGATAAAGCAGCATGACTTAATTATGAATCAAATTACACCTAGTTTAAATAAAATACAAATAATAGTTTGTGTTCAAAATGTACATTTTAAATGCAATTATCAGAAATACTACTACAGAAAGACTTTGCAAAAGTAATGAAAAACACCATAATCAGAATAAAGAAATACAAGTTTAAAAAAAAACAAAAAAAAAACTTGATCCATCAAATTTATTGCATTCCAAGTACACAGGTAAAAGGAAATAGAATAACAAAAACAAGTCATGTCAGTCAAACTATGAGGAGGTTTATAAAACTATCAAACTTTCATAATCATGTTTGTGTCCTTATTCTGGTTTCTCCATATGATTAAACGTTACTTGGAAACAAAGATAAGATAAGATAAGATATGATAAAACAAGACAAGACAAGACAAGATAAGACAAGTCAAGAGAAGGCAAGGTGTGACGTGACATGACGTGACATGACGTGACATGAGTCACGTGATGTGACGGGATAAGACGAGACGAGGTGAGGTAAGATAAGAAAAGATAAGATAAGGCAAGGCAAGGCAAGGCGTGACATGACGGGATAAGATGAGACAAGGTAAGGTAAGATAGGATAAGATAAGATAAGAGAAGATAAGACAAGACAAGACGAGACAAGGTAAGGTAAGATAAGACAAGACAAGACAACACAACACAACACAACATAAGACAAGACGAGACGAGATGAGATGAGATGAGACAAGACAAGATAACATAAAATAAGACAAGATAAGATAAGATAAGATGAGATGAGTTATGACAAGATGAGACAAAGTAAGATAAGGTAAGATAAGATAACATAAGATAAGATAAGATAAGATAAGATAAGATAAGACAACATAATACGAGACGAGACAAGATAAATTAAGATGAGATGAGATAACCTATAATTTATCCTTTGAGGGACAATTTAATGCAGCAGCAGCAAAAACAACACTGATTCACATCACAAGAATATATGATAAAATAAAGTATAAGCATAAAGTAGAAACAAAAAGTTATACAGCAAGACATAATTAAAGGATATATATGGATATATACAAATAGACATGGTCGTGCAAAGTAAAGTGAGACCAACATTATTCACATACAGTATATACAGCAGAACATCAATAATAATAATAATAATCGATAAAATGAATGAATGGTTGAATGCAAACGTACACATGCAAAAAGAGACGGAAAGAAAGCAAAAACAAAATGGGCAACGATACCGTGGAGATAAAGCCACATGGCTGAATCACGGAGCAGAAGCTTTGCCTTTCATATCTTATTTACGTCTTTGGACTTATCACAGACTACACAGCGTGCACTCTGACTCCCACTGTCATCTTTGAAGCAGCCATGTTTTATGCCCTTTATGCATGGCGACCGTGAATGAGATCAATGGGAGTTTAGGGAGCGCTGATGGACGTGAGGGCTGAATCAGTGCAAAGTGTGGAGGGACTGACGGACAGACGCGGTGACACACTCCTCACAGAGCTGAAAAGCGGGCATGTGTGTGGGTGTTTGTGTGTGTGTGTAGCTACCCTCAAGAGTATTTCATTTTGAAAGCCTGAGGCAAATATCAGTGTGTGTAAAAGTGTGTAGGTGATCATTTGTGTGCCTGACCTTTGCGATGGTCATTATGGATACACACAATTAAGACAAACTGCCAAATGATCTCAGTGACAATGTGCCAGAGGTCAGCAGAAATCACTGAAAACCTCTCTATCTCTCTCCTAATTTCACCATCACCATGGTGACTACAATTTCTCTTACAAATGGAGAAGCATATAGTTTATAACCAGGGAAATTAAAAATTAAGATTGAGGAAACTTTGGCTGTATTTTTGTGCTGTACTCCCACGTCGTGTGTGAGTCACACGGCTGCACGATGAAGATAAAGAGCTTTCACTGAGCGCAGGAGAAAAATGGCCACGCTGCCATAATCTCTGATAGACGCAGGTTTAGTCGGCCAGGTGTGCCACGCCGCAATTGGCTTCTTTTTGATGGCAAAAACGTAACTTACGTAACATTCTTAACTTTACGTTTTTTGTATTTTTGCCATTTTATTAGTGAAAATTCATAGATGACAATGACCCCCCCATACTGTCGAAAGAATACAAAACAATGCGTTCTCTGGTAATACTGTCTTAAGATAAGTTACAACTGAGATGTGAAAAATATATTTTATTCATTTATTTAAATTTTTTTCATGTATCAAAATAAAATAAAATATACAGCATTGAAAAATACAGAAAAATATAAAACTGTGGTGTTTTTTTTAAAATACATTTCCGAGTTATCTGTAAGGCACATTTAGCTGCTAGCTAGCTAGCAATCCACTGTTGCGCTTTAATATCATATCAAAGCTTTTGAATTTAAATGAAATTTCCATCGGTGATTTTTGCAAACTGTTGAATGAATCTAAATCAACTAAATCATTCTTACTCTCTTCTAGACATCTTCTCTCACTCTGACACACATTGTTTGACTTTGCTAGCCTCCACCTAGCGACGCTACATGTAGTGCCAGGAAAATTTAGGTCGCACTTTCTTTTTTTAGAAACAAATTGTATTTTCAAATTCTAAACTACACAAACGATTCATACAATCACACAATTTAATCTAATCCAGTGTAAAAAATGAGACAGTAGTGGCCGGTTTGCCAACGCCATTGTCCCGTTAGCTGTCAGCTACCGCATGTGCTTAGGAAACAGAACAAGCATAAATTTTTGGTTGGAATAACACCCTCTGTGCCGGTACGGTATTTTCAAAATACAAAATTACAGAACCCTAAATTATTTAGATAAATAATTAGGCCTAGTTTTCTTGGAGTACAAAGTAATAGTTTGCATTTAGAATACATATTTCAAATACAATATCGGAAATACTGCTCATGCTTGAGCAGGGACAATGTACTGATGAATTACTTTGAAGTAACTGACAAACATACTGAAAAAAACACATGGAAAATTAAATATATTCAAAATAGAGAAGTAAAAATAAAAGTAACATAAGTAGAATAAAATGACAGGAATCAAGCCGCTTCAGTCAAACTATGAGGAGCTGTATTAATCTATCAACCTTTCATAATCATTTTTATCTCTTCTTTCTATATGATTATCAGCCTGTACGTAAAGTAGATTTTTAGATACCTTAGAAAAAAAGAAAGAAAGAATGACGGAAAAAAACCCCCAAAGAGAGCGACAAGAGAAACAAATATATTACCAAATAATTATTGCTGTTTGCCAGCAAAAACCGACACTAAACGTTTGGAAGTCTCCCTGATTTCACGATGTCAACACTCTTTGTCTCTCCTCTTCTCTTACGTAATAGGGAATCATAATGGCAACGCTCAAATGTATTTTCCACAAGGTCTGGACAGAATCACGCCTCCATGCTCATCAGTCGTAACAATTGTTTCCTGTGTTTCTATGTGTGTGTGTGTGTGAGTGTGCGTGTGTGTGTGTGTCTGGCAATTATTGCCTGACCTTTTCTTCCACCTCTCCTCCCTATTGATTGTGAAAACAGACTTGGATTAATAATTCACGGAAAACAGTAGGAGTTTTGACTACTCTTGTTGCCAATGGCAGCGAAGACCAGAGCATGTGTTTGCCTGTGTGTGTGTGTGTGCCCGCGTGTGTGTGTGTGTGTTCTTTAGATGTTTGTCTGTGTATTTGTGTAGTAGTAACGAGCATTTGGGTGGCCCTGAGGTTGTTCTTGTTCTTAAGCGATGTATTTTACACCCAATCAAACACTTTGATCTCTGAAGCTGCTGGACATGAAGACCTCCAGCTGTTTGTTCAATCCATGAGAGACATGTAGAGCACGTTGTGTCCTATTCTGAAAACCACTGGGACAAAGCAGTTGGTAGAAATCGTTGTGTCAAATGGTGAAAGAACTAAACGAAACACCTGTGGACAGAGATGTCAATGGATTATTTCGTGTCCGATGCCGAACAGAGACGAATGGGTTCCTGGAGATGATCAATATTGTTGCGCTCTCTCAGTGTCCCCTCTTTGTGTCCTCATATCTTGAGGGAATTGATCCCTCTGAATGGACAGAAGTGGTCATTACCCATACATTGCCAACTGAGAATCCCCCAGGTTTCCCTCTCTTCCTACAGGTGGCCGCAAACGTATCGATCGGATCCACTTTCTCTCTTTGTGAGCTCCGTTTTACAACTCAGGACAAACTCTGAATCTTTCTTTCTCAGTTTGCTTCAATGTTGATTCAGTCATGGGTGGCTCATGACAAAAATGCTTCCACAAAACATTCAACGACTGGATACGTTTCGATTGAGCTTCGAATCGATTCAGCTGGATTTCAAATGTCTTGAGGAGAACTGATTCTGATTGTGGTCATGATTGAAATATTCATGGCCACAATATTAGCAAAATGTTATCTTTAAAATTTCATTCTCACCACCATGTGCAAAAATGCAGTCACTGTGAAACCCAGAACCCACTCAAAATATTATAATGAACTCAAAATGATGACGAATGCTGTGGTACGACCAGAAACATGACCCACTCTGCTAACGTTCTGTGGCTGCGAGTGTGAAACAAACGCAACAACTGTGTCAATTTTTTTGACATTCAAATTTTAAGTCATATTTTCAATGTCATACATGTATAGTCATATATTTGAGGTTCATATTATTGTTTTTTGACTGGAATGAATTTTAGTTTGTGGTACATTCCATCACACAAAACGTGAAACTTTCCAAATCTACCTTTCTGCCAGACACGCCCACTTCATATTGGATTATAATTGTAATATACAGTATTATATATACATTATAATCACCGCCAGTAATGAAGTTGAGGTGTTCAGTGTAGAGTGGAGAGCTATGAACGGTACATGAACAGTCTTTTACCGCTACAAAACATTACACGACGCTATGCTATTGTATGTGATGCTAGCTTTGATATCGTTTTTGGAGTGGTATTTTGTATTTTTCATATTCTGAACCGTGTCATTTTTGTATTCAATTTGATTTTTCAGCCTACATGCGCATGTTGAGAAAGCCGTACAGACTCTACGCATGCACACACTAACACACTAACACGGATTAACTTCCCAGATCAGACCTACGATCAACGTCTACTGCAACGGTAACAGCAAACTGTTACTTAACATAAAGAAAGAAGTGTGTAGATGTGAATCCTGATGGTGGTATAATTTAAAAGCTGTTGCCTGAACACTGTCAGACGGCGGTTGTCCACCTGGGGAAGCTTCCATGTGACCAAAGAGTAATATTCAATCTGTCATGTTCCGCCTAACAGTCCCAGGTTCTGAGCCATCAGGACTGAATCTGGAGTAGGGACTAAAAATGGTTCTGGCACTCTATTCTAATTTACCCTGACCAGAGAGCATCCTGCCGTACGTGAGAACAGGGACCTTGAATACCGCAGTGTCTTTGTGTCTTGCACTCCCGATCCAAAACGATTCCTAGTTAGTACAAGGAAGGTCTCTCCCTTAAAAATCGTCCTGAATGACAAAAATGTTAAACGATGAAACATTTATTCAAATTAGTCAAAGTAGCTGTTTTTCCTCACAGCTAGAGGGGTCATGGGTTCGAGTCCCAGGCTGACCGTGGTCCTTTCTGTGTGGAGTTTTCATGTCCTCTCTGTGACTGTGTGGGTTTCCTCCAGGTGCTCCGGTTTCCTCCCACCTCTCCAAACATGCAGCTTAGGGGAACTGGAGTATCTAAATTGCCCATAGGTGTGAATGGAAGTGTGACCGAGTGTGTGAGTGTGTGATAGACCTGTCCAGTTCGTACCCTGACATGTAGATAATGTATGTATGGATGGATGGAGAGCGGTGATGTTTTGTTTATCTGCTTCATCTTGAACGGAGGTGATAATTAGTCGAATCTGCTGCTGCGTCATCGGAATAACCAACCAACCTTTGCTGCACACACGAGCATCTCAAGAGCGCAGGGTCACCGCCCACATTATGTACACTGTACACCCAATCTCCTCATCGCCCTGCATTCCCGCTTCCCTAACGACACACACTATCAGGACAGTCAAGGGATTTGATTCACGCAAGCAGACTCAACAGAGAGAACGTTTCATCTCCACATTCATGCTTCATCAGCGCCTCCGTCTTCTGCCTACAGGTCAGAGTTCAGCATGCAGCATCGCATGAATGAACGAAGCGGCAGCGGCGACAGCGGCAGCGCGTTGCTCTCTTGCGTCGGATTGCCTTATTACAGGTCTATCTCTTCTCTGCAGTCACTACCGATCCAAGTCATTAGAGAGCGGAGTGCCTTCTTGAGAAAGCACTGGAGTGGA
>OMNV01016571.1:0-12531 GCA_900303265.1 Brotula barbata | reverse complement strand
TCTCTCTCTCTCCCTCTCTCTCTCTCTCTCTCTCGCGACCCACTACTCCCTCTCTCTCTCTCTCTCTCTCTCTCTCTCTCTCTCGGCTGAAGAAGGTAGCCTGGTTGTATTCCATGTCCGCCCCCCAACTCGGCTTCTTTTTTCCACCCTCAGAAGACGGATTGCCACTCACCGCGTTCGGTAACCTTGCTTACGACTCACCTGGAATCGTGTCAGTTGCCGATATCTCATCAATCAGCTCCCCGCGATCGTCTGTCTTGTCATCGGCTGGAGCTTTCCGAAACGATAATTTAATCTGTGGAGATTCCACAGAATTGAAATCGGGGGTTTTCTGTGCTGTTAAACACATATTTCTGTGAAGAAATAAAGTTTTACGCGACAGAAAACTTTCAAGGTGGGTCGAAGGGGATGAGCAAGATGGAATGCCTGACGAAGGACAGCAAGGCTATTTTTGGAGAAACGTCGGAAATCCCCGACATATTTTGAAAGCTGGGGAAAGCCGTAGTTACGATGATTCATCAGATATCGTTACCATTTCCCAAGAAGAGCTGACTAATTGATGTTTCTGAATAATGAAAAACCCTTTTCTGTCTTTTTTTTAAAAAACTTTTCTGACCCGTTGGCGCCCCCTGTTGTTCATCGGTCAGGGAAATTTTGGTATGTAGAGTCAGTGAGGATAGCAAAAAACATTATTGGACATTATTATTCACAAAAACAACAACATCATGGACCATGTACAGGTCAAATTTTATTTTAGTTCCCTTGAAAAAAGACAATTACACATAAACAAAGCATTTACAAATCAGAAGTCAAATGCAAATCCATCGTGTTGTTAACTGGAAATACTGAGGGATGAGTGTTTGGATGAAATATGAACTCTCTGTTCCATCAGCTCTTTATTCATTTTTGCGAATAGTGATAAAGTATTATTGGATTTTTGTCCAGGTGAATGTGATGGCAGTAAATATAATCAACAGGTCATCTTTTTAATTTCCTGAACAAAAAATTGTGATGAGGAAATATGGAAACGTTTGTCTTAGAAGGACGCTTGAGCTAAATGTGATGATGAGAGTTTTAGTCTTCTTAAAAAATCTACACAGGACAAAGAGCTGCTTCACGGCCGCCGCCCAGGGAAAACTGTGTCCTATACAATTTTCAGTTTTTTCCGTGATGGTGCGAGAGCTGAAAAGGTGAAAATTTCAAAACGCACTGACGAGGTTTTCATTTGACGGTGGCGATGTTCACAGAACAGAAAAATCTCGTGGCTATATTCAAATGAAAAAGTCATCTGTGTCGTTTATCCTAAACATTTCAGCAGATGGCCCCATAAGAAAAGCCAAACTTACCGATAAAAAACATCAACGGCAAAAACTCTCTTACATCTATGATTGCTAAGATTCCTCTACAGCCTACTTAAACATCATATAAACTTCATCTGTGTGTTCCTGCTGTGTGTTTAGTGTCCACTAAAAGCAGATTACTGTGCATTTACTAACAAATAAAACACAAAGGAAATGCCCAGCACATATTATAAACAGTATTCTACACTCCGGGTCTTAAACATTGAAAATCAATGACTGATGTCAACGAGGGAGTCGTAACACACAAGTGGCCTCTCTCTCTCTCTCTCTCTCTCGACAATCAATGGGACGGATTGATCGGTAAAAAATCCCAAGAGCAAAGAAGAGGAATGAAACCATTTGGACGATTCACGACTTCATTACTTTAAAGTGGGTTCCCTTGGTATGTTAGTCTGGTTCCAGTCATATTCACACTTATTTGGTCTCATTCCTAAATTTTCCTGGTTTTGTGTACTTTCTATTTTGTCCTGTATGATTTTGTGTTTTGGTAGCTGAGTTTCAAGGGTAAGACAGAATTCACTCTTCATTTATTTATTTATTTATTTATTTATCATTTGTAGCAGTAGCATTTTTTTATTGTTATTGTGCTTCTTCATCTTCTTCTTATCATCATTCTTCCTCTTCTATTATTATTATTTTTATTATTACATATATTATTACACATATTTCCCCTTCATCCTACTCCCGTCGTACTTTCACATATGAAACATTATTCCATTTTAACAATAACCTTCAGCTATTTCAAATAAATGCTGATTTTTCCAATTATTCATCGATTCTGAGAAACTGCGATGTAAAAATTGTGATGTTTCACACATGTGATGATCCTACTTTAATGAACGGGACACACTGAGTTCAGCCGGACTGGACCTTGGCAGAGATTTTTCATGTTTTAGCTCATTAACGACACATTTTGACTGCTTTCATTCATTAGCATAAGCTTTTCGTAACGTGATTTCCAGGATTCCATCGGATTAGCAACAGGAGGAAGCTGAACACGAACTGGACATCGTACAAAGGATCATGCAAATTTGGTGGATTTTTGCCATAAAAACAGAGAAAATTTCTGCCTCAAAGCTCTGCCTGTGAACACAGCATGAAAAAGGAAAGGCGAGGGCAGTGGGTACATAATGAGCTAAAACATGGAACCCAGCTGATACTTATCTTCATATTTGAATATCAGAGTGCTGAGGGTGCGGTGCTTAGTCTAAGGAGTCAGGCTCAGCGTCCATGCAGGTCTCCCAGGGGTTGCGTGGCATGTGTGGCATGGAGATGAGGAGCAGGGTGGCTCCGCTGAGGATGAGCAGGGTGAAGGAGGCGCAGGCACAGGTGAACGACCAGGAGTAGTAATACTCAATCCAGACCGTCTCATCGCTGTCAATCATACGCTTGACAGACTGCCGCATCACTTCCACAGAAATGATGATGCAAAGGCCTGCAAGTGGAAAAACAAAAAAATAAGATAGCAGACGTTTTTGATGCTTTAATTAAACATCCCAAAGCTGCACATAAGAGTTGCGATCACCATTTTATTTTAGCGCGTACCTCCACACACACGTTCCTGTTCATGACTTAAGCGATGCATTCTCCATCTTCCTTCCTGTTTTGTCACCACTTTGTATTCATCTCTTTGTAATTTGCCTGCTTCCCAATTACAAATCATTAAAGCGATCGCTCGATGTTTCTGTGCATATTTTCCTCACAGACCCATTTATGTGTAGGCCTGTAAAGCACCACACACACGAACGAATATGAATAAAATACGAGCCCTATTGATGATCATTTTTACATTTTCCCACTGTTAATGTCTTTTTACACCTTAAGAAATAATCACTCTCGGCCATAAATCCCAAATAATTCAGCTACTGCATTTTTCTATGAACATTTTCACAATATTTTGCCTCACATATTTTAAGATTTTCCATATGATGTGATTTGAGGTTGAAAGATACACAAAGGAAGCTTTGTTTTGCATCCACACACCCTTCACAGCTAATTTAACACTCATCCGTATGAAACTGCATGGAGCTAAATCAACTCCATCCAATCAGCATATGTCACCTCTGAATCACAGATTTGTCAGATCCGTAAAATCAGCTGTGCGGGCGACATTCTTCCTCAAAAGAAACAATCAGCTTGATGATGATGTTTATGATGATTGCACCACGTGAATGCCACTCAGCCATGTCTGACCTGCAAAAGCAAAAAACATCCCGGCAGGCCTCAGCAGGTAGTCGCGGCCCTTCCCGAAGGAGAAGATGACACAGAGCGTCCCGAGGATCATGAAGAACAGACTGAAGATTGCGATGGCTGCTGCTGAGATGTTGTACTCTGGCGAGAGAGGAGGGACGAGGAAAACGAGGAAAGGTGACGGAACGGAGACGGAGAGGTGAGAATGCGGGAAAACAAAAAAGGGGGCGGGATCAATGTATGAAAGGAAGTGAAAGGAGAACCAGGAAAAAAGAAAGAGCATCATGGTACAGTGTAGTCAAAGATATGACAGAGATAATTAGCTTTAAGATTAGCAGCCCTTAAACACAGCTCATTCACACAGACTGGTATAATAATCCCAATTCAGGTGACAGATTAGAGGCTGCAGGACTAAAACAACGACGCCGTTAGAACGTTCTATTGCTGCCTCCCCTGGTGTCTGTTTGTCAGATGAAGATAATCCTGCTCTTCCTCCTCTGTAACGCTGCGACTGATTCCCAGCTCACCCTGTTTCATTTCAGCACCCCGACCGTGGAGTAACACCGAGTGGAAAACAACTTTCGTCTCACTTTCGTCTCACAGTCTGCCTCCATTTGCACACTTCCTCATGCAGAAAACGTCTCATTTTCTCACTATTTCTTGCATTTTTGCAAGATCTCATGTCAGTAGAAGTTTTTTTTGCGACATTTTACTTTTATTTATTTATTTTATTATTACTTTACATTTATTGAAATATCTGCTGCCGAAAATCAGGGGACGTAGCCGCTGATTTATCTTATGTATGTGCTGATTACCACTACGCTGTTAAAACCGCTCAATCAGTCAAAATGATTTTTAATCAGCATCTCCACGGTCACAGCAGTTAGCCAGACAGATCGCTCTGAAGTGTTCTTCTTTTAGGCTGAAATCAGAGGAAATAGCCTAGATTTGACGTTGGTCCGTGTTTTTTTTCATCTGTGTAGTACCGCAGTATTACAGCAATTAAAAGTTATTAATTTATACGTACAAACATTTTTACATGCACTGGCAGTAAATTCAGCACCGATATTTTTACTCCTTATTATTTCTCATTTCACGCACATGCAATTTGGGGGACCTATGCAGATTTTACGATTATGCAAATTGTGAGGATGTGACAAGATGAAAGCTGTCAGTGATTTTACAGTGTCTCTCATTTCTAATCCCGTCAAAATCTGTTGCGGGGTAATCCTCAATCCTCGGCAGCTTTGTTTGTAGGCCTGCTGCTGTCTGCGTGCCATGTATCCGCGCGCGTCCGTTTTCCTGACGCAGACCATCTTGAACCTTTTCTAATGCGTTGGAGGATTCACCCACCTTTCTGAGTCTTGACTTCAAAAACTTCTGCCTCTTCGCCCGACGTGAAGTGTTTGAAGTAGGAGCAGTTCTTCGCTGCAGAGAAAGACAGGGAGGACGTGACAGACGGAGCCAGAGATGAAAACACAGATTAAAGGTGAGATTGCAGGTGTATCTGGGTCCTTGTGTGTCTGCGTTGGTAATGAGGACAGAAGTCAAATCTCTCCATGGATGCCATTAGAAAAGCCACGCAGCATTAATGAGCAACAACAGCATGGAGGAGTCTGGAAAATCTAATGAGAGAAACTTGAAACCGCTGTGGCTCTGTCATATTTTGGGCCAAACTTGAATCCTCCTTACTTCCCAGAAATCAATTCTAGGGAACCTCACACTCCTCTTCATCCACAAGAATGATACATTTTTGCATTTTAATGCCAAAACTCTCCTCCTACAAACACAGTAAAGCCTGATATAGAAAAAGTGACTGCATCCTCTTTCCTCCGCTGACCGTCCTTCCTCGCTGAGATTAAACCCATAAAGCAGACAGGTCTTCTCTCTGTCCACACAGAGACGGACAATGTTTGTGTGCGTCTGTGTGTGTGTGTGTGTGTGTGTCTGTCTGTCTGTGTGTGTCTGCGTGTCCACCAGGCAACAGAGGAGCAGTTTGTTACTTGGGATGAGAAAGCATCACTAAAGGGGTAACCTAGCAACAGGCTGGTCTTGGCTAGTCCCTATTTACGCATGTAAAGGCATATCAAGAGGGTGGTGAGCATGTGTGTGTGTGTGTGTGTGTGTGTGTGTGTGTGTGTGTGAGAGAGAGACAGAAGCAGGGTCACAGTGCAGCTCGGAGGTGTAAATATATTATTTTCATTAGTCTTCCCTCATTAGGTGTTTTTACCTCCTCAGGCTCAGCTTTGTGTTCACGTGTAACTGTAAGATTCACTCCAAGTCTCTACACGGACGTTATCTACCCGAACACCCCAGACAAGACAGGAAGACCTTTAATTTATACAAAAGCAGCATCCAGGGATTCCGCCTCTAGTTATCAGTTTAATTAAGAAGTATATGTAGGAAGCGATGTAGGGAAATGAGGTCTAAATTAGAGACTGCTTATCTTGGGTTGAATAATTGAGCTAATTTTGTTGTCAACACGATTTTGGACCTCGTTTTAAATGCTTTATAAGTAGAAACGGATGGTTTTATTAATAGTTAATAAAGCTCTCATTCATTATTCATGCTATACAGATGAGTTATAAGCCAATAACAAGAGCAGAGTTTGGGTTGTGAAAAATCCTCTTTGGCTGCGTTTCGCTTTGTCATTTTTGATGTTTAATTTCGTCCAGTAGGTCATGGTGGTGTTCAAACTGTGGTGTGTGGACTGCCAGCAGCACTATAAGGGATTCCTGGCAGATAAAATGAGAATGGTGAGTAAAAATTCCACCACATTTTGTAGCGCTCAAAGAGAAATTCCGAGTCGTTTTTTGTGCCTCGCTCTTTTTACATTTGCAGTAAATTTAAAAAGTTTAAATTTAAAAGATTTGTCAGAAAAAATAGGAGTCTCCTCGATGTAAAGTCACATAAGTAGTATTTTAATACGTTTGTTGCCCACGGGCTCGTATGGTAGCTCGAGGTGAGGCCTGGCTGGAGCGTTCCATTCAAGGGGACGCCACTTTTTGTCAAGCTGCCACTTTTCCGCCGATAATAAAGAGGACAGATTTAATAAGTGGGCTTGAGAGACTGGGGACAGTTTTGTGACAATCATGAAACCACTCAAGCTTTGTCAAAGCCGCGTGGCACCGCAACAACACTGCACACACACGGTCTATGTTCTTTAAATCGACTGAAGCCCAAACTCATTCCAGCTATGAAGTGTTCTAGCAATCACAGAATATCAGGGCCAGTATGGGAAGAAAAGAGACTTTGAGTGTAAACTCTAAATTGTACGAGAATATGAGAATTTTGTATTATTACGACAAAAAAGAGGAAATGTTACGAGAATTAAGTCGTAACACTCCCAGAGAAAAACGTGAAATGTTGCGAGAAATAAGTTGTAATATTACAAGATTAAAACTTGGAATATGACAAGAATAAAGTTGTAATATTAGAATACAAAAATTCTGAATTGTTACAAGAATTAAGTAACATAACAAGAAAATAGCTTGAAATGTCACGAGAATTAAGTCGTAACACTCCGAGAGAAAAACATGAAACGTTACGAGAGCTAAGTCGTAACACTCCCAGAGAAAAATGTGAAATGTTACGAGAAATTAGTTGTAATATTACAAGATTAAAACTTGGACTATGACAAGAATAATGTTGTAATATTACAATACAAAATTTTTAATTGTCAGAAAAATTTAGTGACATAACAAGAGAAAAGCTTGAAATGTTACAAGCCTTAAGTAGTAGTACAGTACAGTGGTCTCAAAGAATGTCAATGTTTTTTTTCTCTTGTAACTTTACAAATTATCCTCGAACAAATGATGTCACACCTAGCGGTAGGCTATTGGCAACAATGGGCTAATCTTTTGTGTGGTCAAATCAAAGTTGTGGTTGTTAAAGTAGAAGCTCTTCGGTTCGGTTCTTCCTCACTCTCCTTTCTGACCAGAGCACTCTTGTCTCTGGCTACGATGGCGGTGCGGAGGTGAAAATCTGGGTGCGCGTCATTGACCTTGCGCGCAGGCTAATGGGCAGATTTCGTTCCGCGGGGAGAGTGATTACGACGAGGTATCGCCTGTCATTTTAGTTTTACCTCTTTTCATTCAACTCCGCCGCTTTGCTGCCACCTCCTCTCTCCGGTTTCCAGATTTTTGCCCATCCTCCCCTCTCCAGCGGTCATTATTGCATATATTGTTTCAAATCATCTTTTCCTTTCATTCCCCATCGGCTGTAATCATTTTTTTTATCATTATTTTATCCTGCAACTATTACACGATACACAATATGACACATTATCTGCTTCCAGCATTTCCGTGTTTTCCCTACATGGGTACAGGAAATAGCTGGTGTAACGGGGGACATTTCAGTGATTTTCCCTGATACGGTGGTCCCTTTTTCTGGCCTCACAGAATGACCGCCTGATTCTGGGTCACTGTGAATAGACTGGGTGATATTTGAATGGCTATTCCACCAGGAGCTCTCATAACTGGGACAGAACTGCACAGGAGAGTCCTTGTGATGTCTGAGCGTGTGTGTCTATGTTTATGTGGCCCGATCTGCTGATCTGACCACGGTCATCACCACTGTCACCCCAAAAAGCACCTCATCGCCACATGATGACACCTTGCTTGGCAGCTGCATGGGAATATGCGTGGTCTTTTTTTGTGTGTTTTACATTTCCATCATGACTAATGGTACATTCAAATTATGAACCTTTGACTTGTTCTCTGAATTTTCAATCTAACACTCCTCCACCGTTTTGCCGACGTGCAATAAGCTGGAACCTGACAAGTTGTGTAGAAAGTGAAAATGGTGGCTGAAGGTGACACTTTAGAGGGTACGAATTGGGGCCAGCAGCCTGAAAAAGCAGCAGAGGAGGAAGGTTTCTGTGAAGGAGTACTCTGTGTTGCGCTACTCTCTTTCCACTTGTAGATTATCAATAAACTGGAGAATCATGGGATACACAACCATTCAAAACAACTCTCCTAATGAACTTATCCTCCCTGGCATCCGTGCAACACACATGTACAAATCCACACACGTGCACACCAAAGCATAATTTGTTGTCTTTATTTCCCAGCCGAGCTGGCCGACGTGATCCATAAAGGGTTTGTTTCATTTTTATAGCACTCAAGCTGCCGTGCGTCATTCGTATGAAGCTAATTTCAAAAGTCATTTAGATTCAGCGCGTTGCCGCCGCCGTTACGCAACCCCTTTCACAAAAGCGGTGTAATTGCACCTACACCAAAACGTGTTTGTGTGCGAACCCTTTGACAACCAACTCCCCCACTGTTTGGAAAAATGCAAATGTGTGTTATTAAATCCAATCACCGCTGTTTGCTTGGGTATTCTGTTCATCAAGGATGTAATCTGTTATAGTGCACTCTGGATACAGACGGGGGGGGGTTTCGGAGTGCTTTGTGCTACGCGCGCATCACTCGACCTGCTACACTTTATGTTGTCGAGCAGATAAAGTAACACTGTTGTAGTGTTGATGGCCAGAGAGTCAATCAGGCACTAAATGAAGCGGTCGGGTTGTAGCGTGGACCCTAAAAAGGATTCCACCAAGCTCAGAATAATCCAAGATAAAGGGTTGGAACAAGACGTATATGCATCATCACGGCACAATGGAGGGCGACAAGAGCTGATTGAAGGGTTTGTTACATCATGACACGGCCACGGGTGACTGTCTTTGGTTTAAAAGGTCAGCTACAGTTAGCCCTCACGCTAAACGCAGGAAATCTGCCCCCAAAAACCCCTTTCACTTTCAAACCTCACCACAGCCCCAAACCTATGCATGCACTCCGCTCTGCACACAAACTACAACTTTTTTTTTTTTTAAAGCAAATCTGTGTCTCATTTATGTCAATTAAAGAATAAAATAAGTGCGTTAATGACTTCCTAAGTGTTTTACATTTTGTTTATACATATTGTTTATGTATATTTTCTATGACAAAGCTTTTGGATGCAAAATTCCCAAAATATTCCCATAAAATTACTCCTGACTGAACCATGAATTATCGAAACAGCGAAGGGGAAAACCCACGAATTGCAAGGGGTAACGGTACGGGGACAGGGACCACATCGTTGGTCCAATCAAGAAAGGAAACAATGATTAATAGAATAGGTGATGTAAGCACACTTAAAGGGCCATTTTACATCAGTAATGCATAAAAAAAAGGCATAAAAAGGCACATCAATTCTAAAAATTCATTATCGTGAGCTGTACGTTTTAAATGCAAGGAATCAAACCTGCACCACTTCAGTCTGTGGCACGTGCACTATTATTAGTCCTATTTTTAATTTCACTTAGAATTCTCGTTATTCTAGATGTGTTGGGTTTAATTTCTTTGGGCTTTTCAATTTAAAATTATAATTCAGGTTTACCGAAGATGTACCTCAGAGATTAAAGGTCTGATTGCCTAAAATCTTCCAGTCCGCCCCGCGCACATCACTACAAAGGTGAATGATGAAGAACAAAGGAGAGACTTTGTGCTGTGAGAGAATATTGTCAACGTTCCATAATTCCATGTTAACAAATGTGATCGGGAATGCTGGATTTAGGATGATGTATCAATATTGTCCACTTATCTTAGAAAATCTTTCATTTGGCAAAATGTGACATAATATGTGACATAAAAAATAGCAATTTCGTAACTAATTGTAATTAATGAGAGAACAAAATGTCACTGCCTCACTTTAACGTCATCTTCGGTTACTTGGGCAGCTTTTGGGTTGTTATCTGGGCAGCTTTTGGGCTGATGTGTTGTTTAGTCTCGGGTTTGCTCCATCTACAAACACACTGATTGCTGATTGTTGTATTGATGCAGAGCCGCTGAGCCAAAGTAAAAGACCTACCGGTGTCTACAATCTTCATTCTGATTCATACACAGCCAACGAATGATCCAGGCTGTAGTCCTGGTTGTTGTTATGTTGTTATTTGGTATTTTGGAGGCCTGGCTGTCAGCTGGTGAGCCTTCCACCAGGATCATTCATCATGTATTAGACATGTGAGTTGGTCAGCTACCTTTCATACGTTGGTGATTGATGAGTCTATGGGGGCAGAACTGCTGCTCCAGATGTTTTCATCTCCATTTTACAACAAGAAGGTCCTTTGTGAATTCAGTCGAGAAGCAGAGATTGTCAACATCCTGGCAGTTGTCACATTTTCATGCCAGGCAGCTAACACACATCTGACTGTCTGGCTCTCTGTCTGCTTCTTTCTGACAAGACGCGCTCCCTTTTCTTTTCATCAGAGGCAGCCCCGCAGCTATCTCTCTCCATCCTCTCCATCTCTTCTCCATCCCCCCGGCTTCATCCCTCCTGAGTCTCCCCAGGTGTACTCTAACTCACGAGCTGGAGCAGCGAGCCACACTTCTAAAAGGCCTCTGCTGATCCTGAGGTGCCGGAACCGGAGGCAAAGTCAATGATAGAGTCGCAGAGAGATCTCTGTGGTAAGCTGCGGGGCGTGCACACACAGCCAGGAGCCAGCTTAGCACAGATTATAGCACAATTGACTCTGTTCAAAGACAGCTCGGAGATAAATGCGCAACTTTTTTGGCTTCTTTGGAGAGACCGATTTCCTTTGTTACAATCATTCATTCAACGTAATGGTATGCCAGGGGAGTCTGGCCCATAATCGGTGTGTGTTCGTGTGCAATTCAACAATGTGCAAAGCATGGATTTATCAGGCAGCAGGAAATACCTTTCGAATTTCATGTGACCTTTAAACTTCTCCCCAGACTGCCTTGTGTTTAAACTCCAAACAAAAGATGGAGTTGGATGTCTTTTTAAAAACGGCTTAGAGTAGGGACCACAACACTCAACATCCATCCATACGTTATCTACACCGCTCATCCTGAACCACGTCAGGCTGGACACTATCCCAGCGGCAAAAAGTGGGGTGCACCCAGCACAGTCTATCACATAAAAACAGGCTCACTAATCACACTACCATTCACACCTATGGGCAATTCAGATACTCCAATTCACGAAACTGTATACAAACACCATACAGAAAGGACCAGGGATTCAAACCCACGCACCGTCTTGCTGTAAGGCGAGCCACCAAACTGACCACTAAGCCACCATGTCACCCAGTCAGCAGTCATACTAATTGAAATCCTATCGATTATATGGAACGTGTATTTCTGTACCTTCCAATTAGAAGAGCCAGCGTACATTTGTACGTCCGTATCACTAAAACAGATCAATTGGAGTCAAATTGGTTAGACTTACAAAACTGGAACGGATAATGTATGGGCTGAAGAATAAATGAGCTCCATTCTCCTTATGATCACATGAACAAGCTCATTTCACAGGTGTACAGAGGAAGATTCAGGATTCAAAATGCACATGACATCCATGCTCATCAACTTTTTGTCAACCTATCATCACCTTAATATCACCCTATCATCACCTTATCATCACCCTATCATCACCTTATCATCACTTTATCATCACTTTATCATCACCTTATCATCACTTTATCATCATTTTATCATCACTTTATCATCACCTTATCATCACCTTATCATCACTTTATCATCACTTCATCATTACTTTATCATCACCTTATCATCACCGTATCATCATCTTAATATCGCCCTATTATCACCTTATCATCACTTTATCATCACTTTATCATCACCTTAATGTCACCCTATCATCACCCTATCATCACTTTATCATCACCTTAATGTCACCTGATCATCACTTTATCATCACCTTATTATCACTTGATCATCACTTTATCATCACCTTATCATAACATTATTATCACTTTATCATCACTTTATCATTACCTTATCATCACCGTGTCATCATCTTAATATCACCCTATCATCACCTTATCATCACTTTAGCATCGCCTTATCATCACTTTATCATCACTTTATCATCACTATCATCACCTTAATATTACCCTATCATCACTTTATCATCACCTTATCTTCACCTTATCATCACCTTAATATCACCCTATCATCAC
>OMNV01016568.1:0-15417 GCA_900303265.1 Brotula barbata | reverse complement strand
CTCCCCCCCCCCCCACCTCTGCGATTAAACTCGACTTGTCAGGTTTTAGCACGGGAACCCCACGTTGTTTTATTGTTCCAGTTAGGACGGTAACCGTGGACGAAAAAAAAAAAAAAAAGGCAGAAAGAGAGAGAAAGAGCGCACAACGAACACACAAAGAGGCAAAAATGAACAGACGCGCTGAAAAATGAAACCTGGAGAGATGCGAAGAGCGGCTGGCCAAATCAAACAGACATTTTGCCAGTGCTCCAACCACAGCGAAGCATTCATCATTCGACGGGGACGTTATTACGAACCTGTTTTTAGCATCTGCTTCCATAGGTGTGAGACTAGCAGGCTTTTTTTCAGGGGGGGGTAATTGCAGGCCGAGGTTGAGTCCATGCTGGGGGCAGCCTATTAAAAAGGAATTTGGCGCCGGTATCAATAGGTCTTTAATAAAGAGGGGGTTTCACTCTGATTTACAGTGATTCCCCAGCTATTCTTGGAAAAGGGGATTTCTGTCTCAATAAGGCGTTACTTTTATGCTAACAACACATAATCTTTAGCACACAAATCTCAAGCCGTCTCTTTAAACTTTGGTGGTTTTGAATTACACACAGTGTAAATATGTCAAAATGTGTGGTGAAAAAGTTCAAATGTCGTAGAATCGTACAATAAATGCTATTTTTTTTTAAATTCAGTATTATAAAGGTTTGTTGTCTGTGATCCTGTTTTTAGCTTTTTATCAAACTATCAGCTCATGGTGCATAGTTACTAAAAAATTCTTCAGATTTTTGGGCTTTTTACCAACACTGATGATGAATGAAATGGACACAGCCTCAGTTCAGGCGATGATTGAAATCTGGCTGATAACAATCAGCTGCTGTGCAAAGACACCAGAGAGTCATCAGAGTGAGTGATTTATGAGTTAGATACTGCTCCAGTCGAGACAGATCGACCGAAAAGTCAATGATGCTCGACTTCATGGAATTATGACAGATAAGACTGGACACAAAAATCAATAAGTAATATGCACATACGGACCAATGATTCCTCTTAAGCCAGTGTTGCTTTGCGGAGCTGCCGTGTGCTCTCGTGTTCAGGTTTCCTTCGTGTTGACCACGCCCCCCTCTCACCTGTTCCCCGTTTGCTCGTTTGTCTGCGCGTTTGTACCCCTGATTTGTTGTTTATCTCAGTTTAAATGCAGATTTTAAGTTGAATGAAACTTTGATGAAATGAAATTAACACATTTTGACTCTCAACCCAATAATTGTCTTACAAATTAGTTTTGAATCCAAATATAATTCTGAAAAACATAGGAAATAAAAAGAAAAATTAATAATATTCGACACTTTTCAATACAAATCCTCTTCAGGCTAAGAGTTTTTCTTTTATTTCCACTTTAATCACTCCATCGTGTTCGACCTTCCACGTTCCTTCAGCGAGATGGGTAGATTGCGGTGAACCCAATCCTGATGTGTAAAATCAGGTTCTGGTACAACTTCACCTACAGGCAAGGTGCACGAAGCACTAAGATAATCCAATAATAGAGAAGAGTCCAGAACCACCTGTCCCTCTGGGAACCACTTTATGAAGCTGAACCGATGTTGCGGCTCAAGGCCTTCGTCGGATGAAACCAAAATGTTTTGTTCGTTCTTTTTGAGGACGCCGATCAAAGCCTTGAGCTTAAGTGGGTTAAACTGCGAGAATCACTGTGAAAACCTCAAAGAATGAAAGAACAACAAGCGTTCAGATTGATGATCGTGATCAGAAGACTTCCTTCATGGTCCTGCACCATCACAGGACCTCTCCTCTTCTTCAACATCCTCCGTTCCCAAATCATCCATCAACATCTAAATGTGCCTCCAATCTCAACAGCGTTCTCTGAGCCTGGAAAGTGAACTTTGACCCAGCGGATGATCGTATGCATACATTAATTTTCTCTCCTGGCCCGTTGGCTGGAACACAGACCTGGTGGACTTGGTGGAGAGCCAGATCTCTGTCTGCGCTTAAATATCTGGAGTGCTTTAAGTGCAGCTGCAAACAGGGAGATACACAGACACACACACAAACACACACGGTGCGTCTCGCTGAGTATTCATTACTGAGCATTAGGGTTCAAAGGCAGTGAGTCATATTCGAAACACACGTGCACGCAGGCCAACACGCTCTCGTTCAAATGCACAGACAATAACGCTCCTTTTTCGCCGCGTTATGGTGTCCATGTGTGAATGAGGTAATTACACCGTGTCAGTCACACTGATAATGGTATATGGCTCATTTGAGACTCATTAAAAATGTTTCCACTGAACTCAGATGTCAGACGACACGCCTCCTTCAGACACATACACACACACCTCCACAAATACGTAACGCAGGACAGAGAGAGAGGGCAGACGCTGAAGTCAGCCACGTAATGCGGTGATTGGCAAAATGTGAAAAAGGAGAACCCCAGCTGTAACGTATAAAGTCCCACCGACATATATTCACGTTGTAGCCTCTGGGGAGTCAGATGATATGGGTGTCAGCTGGGATTTGTAGCGGGGGGCCTCGATGGGAGAGCACCACCAACCAAAAGATGTCCTGCAGGTTTGCTACAATATGACGGCTGTAGTGTGTCCAGATGGAAACGTCATCCCCCCGACGTTTGCCGTGCACATTATGCTCCGACCTCGTGGAAGTTGGACAAATAACGGTCAATTAGCATTAGCCTTATCCTTCGACCATCACTGGGCCACACACGCCGCCTTTGTGATGCTGATGGAACGATGGGCTCTAACTTTGGAAGGAAAGGTTTGATTCACACGGAAGATGTCACGGAAGCTCAGCTAAGGTTTCTGTATTCACAATAAGAACTTACAGCACTAAATATAAGAATTACTAACATTAAATTTGTGTTTTGTTTTGTTTGTTTCATTGCAGCCTAAAAAATTGCAGACTTAATTTAACTAAAAATGCTTAAGGATTAAAGCCCAGGTTATAATGAAAAAGGCATTATATGATCTTAGACAGTATCTAAGATTATTTAATCTAAATCTTCTTTGTGAAATTCTCAAAAGTTGTTTGGCAAAAACCCAGCAGTTCGTTTTTTTGGCGTCTCCTTTCTAAAAAATCATGAACCGTTAAAGACAGCAGTATTTAAGCAACGTCTTTATCATGTAGACACAAAGACAAACAGATCTCCATTCAGCTCATCTCCAGGGTTTCACGTCTCCCCCATATGGGACAGATTGAGTTGTGACCACAACTTGCCTCTCATCCTGAATCAAGGCTGGAGAAATCAGTCTCTTTTCATGCCTCTCTGAGGCCACACAACAAGCACCAGCATTGATTCAGCAGCGGATTCTCTCTCCGCACTACTGAGGTCGGATGTAAATCCCCCCGAGGTCGGAGGTCAAGTGTTTTCATCATCTGGGCGGCTATTATTTTACGTGCCATTATCAACTGCATAATATCCCCGCTCAGACAGGAAACTGGCGTAGCTGCATGTGAGGAAGTGAAGAGATGTGGCTCTTGTATGGCCTGTTGCCCTGCAGCTGTGGTTGGGGTCTCTTTCCCCCCTCAGGACCTCACACAAGCCAGTTCACGTCCATCCAGCAAGTCTTCACCGTCTCAAACTGTGAAGGGAAGCAGCTGCATTTCATCCTCGTAACCGCGGTTGGCAAGATGAAGTGACCATCAGCCGGTCTGAGGTGTAACTTCCCTGTCCTGTGACCGCAGCTGCTCTGATTTTTGATAAGCTTAGAAGTTTTAGGCCTATTTATTATAATCCAGACTGTGCTTCCCACCAAACTCACCCCCATTACTGTATCATATCCTATGCGAAAAGCCAAAAGACATTAGCCTGATTGTAATCCAATCCAAATGTTGCAGGTCAGCCCTGATAGAGCGCGGCAGTGACTCCACCAGTGTCCTTCTCAGATTTATTCGCTGATGCTCCGGTGTCGCTGTGATTTGTTTTGTAATGCGTTGAAGAATCACAGTAGTGAGCGCTCTCCCACATACATCATAAACGTCCCCGTACGCAGAGGAGACGCTGATTAACAGGAGAGACGGCGCAGCACAAATTGTCCCCTCCCCCGCTAGATTTAGTTGCAATAAAAACACTGACAGTTGCGTAGATGAAACAGGGCCAAGATGTCTGCCAGGGGTTAATGAGGTTATCAATGTGGACCGATCGGGAAAAAAAAAAGAGACGGAGCTGTAACATTCATTTCTCTGCTTGCTCGTCTCTGTAGTGAAAATCAGGCTTACATCATTTAAGTCATGAAGTCAATAAAAGTCACGATGTTCCAGGTTCAGGTTTTCATCAACAGATGTTGAAATGTGATGATGTAGAGCAAAAAAGGTCCATATGCAACATGTCACATGGACGGAGACGGGAACTGGAAAAGACAAAGCCAGATCACGGTGATGAATGGACGAAAACTACTTCTACTACAAATAAGTGTAGTTGTACCAATAAAGTGGAATAAAGTTATTATTTGTGCTCATTGTAAAGCCAGTTGTGAATCTTTCATGAAACTCGGGGTCATGGTATATAAAACAATGTTTTCTACCACCGTGCCTAATACACCGAACGCACTAATAGAATATTTTCCACAGTGTATAAATTGTATTTTGGAAGGAAGCCCTTCATTTGTAAAATGAGCCATTGAAACAGATAATAAATATTATGAATGACCTCGGGAAAGCGAGGCCGTGAAGCAGACAGACGGTGCAGGTACGAGGCTGTCTTCACGAGGAGTCATCCACACTTTCATGGCTCTTGAGAGGATATTTCCTGCCAGAACTCAAATTACATCTCGGCGTACAACATATGGAGCCTCTTTCGATTGGCAAAGGTGACGTGACTTGAGGATCATCATCATTTACCATAAAATGAAGTCCTGTTGATTTGCACTGATTGACGCTGACGTGTCCAAGACTTATGAGCCACGTCGAGCTGCCCCCGTGACTCCGTCTCTTTGAGTATTTGTCATGGCAACGTCGCGGCGAATCGTTATCCAGACGGTGAACTCGCACCACGTTTGCTCTCGGTCCAGAGTCGTATCGGAGTGTCCTTTTGGCACGTGCGCCCGTGTGTGTGTGTGTGTGTGTGTGTGTAGTAATTGGGCTTTCGACAACCCAAATATATAAGTGGTTTCTGTTGAAGGTTTCATGTGGTAGACAGTGATGACCCCAAGTGATCCTGGGGGCCAAAGGGCTCGATAAAAACGACAAAGCATGAAACTATAGATCACGCAGTCCAAGCGGGACCGGCGTTAACCTTGGAAATGTGGGGAGCCGCGAGCTTCAAAGAATACAGGCTATGAGTTATTTGTTTAGGGTTGAACTCCGCTGAAATGGAGCTACTTAGTTAGTCGAGCTGTAGCTCATACGTGCCGCTCTTCCTGGAGGGATCAAACGCGGAGGCGACGTTTTGGGAGTTTCTCCTAGTAGCCGTCGGCACAGAGGAAGACGCGGGCGAGAGAGAGAGAGAGAGAGAGAGGGAGAGAGAGAGAGAGAGAGAGATGAATAGTCTGTGGTACCAAACGCCACAAATGTCAACGTTTTATGACCTCATGTTTTGGCCGCGTTTGATAAATGTCACAGTAGCATTTTGAAATAATGATCGACTGCTTTCCGTGCGCGCTACAAAACCACACGGCAGGATTCCTGCGGAGGACGGACGAAGCCTTCCCAGGCTCGTGTTTGCTGTTTTTATATAAAGTAGTTTGGCCTATGTGGCCTCCGCCGCCGTAAAGATCCTCAAACCACACACAGTATAAACTATTTACAGAAACCGAAGGTGCATCCCAAACTGGGCTTCCGAGTCGAAAGCCTCTGGCGGGGTTCGCTCTCTCTGAGTGATAAACCTTCAAAATTACACGTTTTTACCCAACATTTAAACTAAGTGACTTGACGTGAATAAATACCCTTAAACTGGACTGGATGAGCTCTGAGAACGTTGACCCCTGTGTGTGTGTGTGTGTGTATGTGTGTGTCTCCTGTTTGTAAAAGACAAGGATCAGGCTTTGTTGTGGCCCGCGTGTGAGGCCAGTGTCAACGCTGGAGGTGTCTCATTTCGCAGCAATAATCAGAAACACCTTGATCTAATTATCGTGATGTCAGCTTTATAGCCACTTATTGAATAATCTACCACCCAAACACGCTGCCCACTGACCGCCTGTTTTTCTTAGCTAATCAATTTCCTAGGCGGCAGTCGGGGATTACCTCCGTAGCCGATCCGGTCCTCGTGTGACGGCCCATGAACGCCGTCTGTGTCTTGCTTATTTTGCCTTCCTCCTGCATATTGAGGTCTGTTTGTTGATCTTGGTTGTGCTTCTCCTTTAGAGGCCGGACCGGTTTGGTCTGCTTTGTCTGGCAAAGCCTCGACACTGGCTGGACTTGTGACTCTGCTGTGGCCCAGAATACACAAACGTCACTGGTCAGAAGGCCAGCGAGAGGCATGAGGTAACACTCAGAGAGACCACACAACTGTCAAACCTGTCTCACGGCGCACTTTGATGGAATTCAACGAATGCATTCAGGTCAGCGCTGCGGTGACACCGGCTACTTCATGTTTTACTTTTCCCTCGCAGGTTTAAGGGGAAATACAGGAAGGACCTCCGTCGTGTGTATTTTTGCAGGAAGAAATGAGGGGATCACAGAACCTTGGTTCTCAACCACAGGGGTCAGTTTAACAAAATAAATGCAAAATAAAGACAAAATATTAAGGCAGAAAAAAAACGAATAACTTCCTCAAGAGAAACACAAAAAAAATCTCTGACTGAATCTGAGAGAGAGAGAGCAAGAGAGAGTGAGAGAGAGAGAGAGAGAGAGTAAACATAGTCCAGTGGATGTTGGATATCTGGGAATAAATTGGTATATATTGGCTCGCATTAATAAAACCTCAGAACACTCGAATCGTAGGGTTTTAAATTAATGGCTTTTATTACCGCTTTTATGAATGTTCTGGCTCATTTGAAGTGACTTTTTGGACACTGAATTTGATGCTGGGTACTTAAAAGCCCCTGTATCAAATTAGAATAAGCTCATATTTTCCTTTATTAAGACTTCTTCTTCTTCTTCTTCTGCTTCCATGATGCGTTTGAGTTCCTGCTCTGAACTATTGACCAACATAGTTTCATGATGAATGGTGGGGAGGTCACACAAAGAGAAGTATTGCATGTAACAAAGCGAAGACTGTCTAATGTAGTTCCTCAGAAAATAAAAAAGTTAATTTAGGACTTCTTTGTTAGAAAAACAGCGACTGGCTCTCGCTCGGCCCAGGCCAGACCTATTTACTGTCCGAACGCCAGGTAATGTGTAAAGAATTAAAACACATCACATACGTCGAAGGCCTACTCTTTTCTATTTCATAGCACTAATGGTTTCCATACTCTTGGCTTTCCTGTTTAATATTAACCTGCACTGTTTATTGCTTTAGAGGCAATAGAGAATAATATAATATTATTTCCTGGTAGGGGAAGCAGCAGCTGTTGGTCTGCATTCACAATCTCCTGCCACAAGGTGTTTAGAGCTATAAGCTGTCTGCAGAGTGATGTTTTTTTTTTCTTGTTTTTTTTTCCCATTAGGTTACACGGGGATGATGTTCGCTCAGTGGACCGCAGCATGTTCGCCTTCTCTGCCACGCGGGCGAGCAAACGGGGGACAAAAACACAGCCGATCACGTAGACGATGCACGAGCTCAGCCGGGCGTGCATCATTCTCACAGTTTTAACATATTGGCCACACACACCTACCCTCTGCAGCTTGGGTTAAACAGAGTCTTGACTACAGATGTGGCTAAGTTCTTGTCTTATGACCTTGGATTTGAAGAAATGACAGTTCGGATTGTTTCATCAAAAGTACTGTCATGGTGTCTTTTTATCCGTGCGAGCCACCTCTGATTGGTATTCTCTGCGTTTGCCCCCATATCAGGATGAAAGCCTTATGGTTTGCATTTCACTGCATCCAGATGTAGTCGACAGTCAGTTCACGGTTCGCTCGGAGCATCGTGGATATTATTCATCCGCGCAGTTTTTCTGTTTTGTTTTTTCGGAAACAATACAACAACAGCGAGCCAGTAAATTGTGCTGCCAACCTCTGAAGCCCCTGCCAAACATCAGACGTCTCTCCGAAAAAGCGAAAAGAAAAGTTGTTTTTTTTTGTAGATATATTTTCTAATGATTCCGCTTGAAGGAGGCGCCAAATGGCACAGGTAGCCCCGAAAGCATGTGATTCCAAACAGGAGTGTCTAAATCCGTGCGTTAACCCTCCACGCTACGTTTGGTTCACGTTCATTCACGGCAGCCTTTCTCGGTGTCACATTAAAACAGTTTTGGTGTACCGAGAACTCCCAAGTGCCGGAACTGCCATAAAATGCTGTAGAAGTTTTGTGCACGCGGGCGAAAGGAGATGGGAAAAGTCGTAAGCTGTCACACGGTCCAACTTCAGACGTTCCTGTTTCTATTTTTCATATCAAACCCACTGAAAGATGGAGCATGTGATCTTTTTTGTAACGAGTGTGCCACATGAGATCTTTAGGTTTGGAAGCTTCCAGACTGCAATTTATTCAATAATAACAGGGAAATTATTCTGTTCAGCCAGCAATGTTCCAAGAGTTATAAAAGAATGGGAGAGCTCCCGACTGCTTCAACATATTGTCTCTGATGGAAAAAGTGTGAGGGAGGGAGAGGGGCCACCATGGATGAATTCTGACTTTCCATCTCTCTCTCTCACTCTCTTTTAGCCCTTAACCCTAACCCACACACACACACAAACACTAACACGCCAGTCCACACGTTCTACCCATAGAGTGGAGGAAGCATGTTCACCATCACAGCTATTATTATGGCCGCGTTTACAACAGATGAATTAGTCTTTGGCTTACTGGAGCTCTAACGCTGCTTTTGTCACGACGGCCGGTTCAAAGTGTTCATTTCCTTGTTAACAGACTGAAGTCTTTGTCCAAGGAGGCCTGACTCACGGTTTCAACAGTTGCATCACCTAAGGAGGAGTTAATAAATACGGTCAGAGATGCTCAGACGATGTGTGTAAAGTGTCTGAGTAACGTCTTAACTTTTAAACTGCTGAGTGTGTGTGTGTGAGAGTGAATACGTTGGGGTTTTATGCTGTGCCAAGAAAAACATTTGCAAGTTTAAATTCACGTTTTCCCTCTCCATCTATATACAAAATGGCATTATGACACAGTGAGACAAAATTTTAGAATGTTTTGCAAATTCATACTTTCAGACTTTTATAGAAAAAAATGTATGAGACAAAGACAATCTGAGGAAACACAAAAAAAACATACAAGCTTGGATCAGTGATCAAGGTGGCACTATTGCCTATTAAGTTTTAGGCGGCAATTACTCATTTCCGGCACTTTTTTTGCATTATTTTCAATAAATGTTCACAAATCTCTAGAATTCCGTTGTTTCAATTTGTGTGTGTAGATTGATGATGGGGAAAAATGAATTTAAACCATCGTAGAAGAAGGCTGTAAGGTAACACATGGAAAAATGAGGGGGTGTAGATAGAGGTTTTGGCGCTGTCTGAACTTCAGACTATCTATTTTCTTCTCATGTCAAAACGTTTATAACCTGCCAATGACTAAACAGTTAACAGAGAGAATAGGTGGGAACATCAGATTGAAGGATTAATAGCTTTGGTGGGAGGTTCAGCCATTTTGTTCCAGAGTAAAGACAGAATAACTCACCCAGTTTCTCCCAGTGGTGTAAGAAGACCTCGCATCTTTTTTTATTCTTTCTTTTTTTTGTCAGCTAAAGTGGAAACATACTCTATTATCGGTATCCTGCAATCAATTGTACGTCTTAAAAATACATCGTACGGGTCTGTCGCAACAACGTGCAAAACTGTTTTAATCCTTGAATATTGCGACTTTGACGCTCTGCGTCTCTAGGTGGCGCTCTTCTCTCCGATCGGCTCTGTTGGCTGTCATTGCTGACCACTAAGTGCTCTGTTTATTCCAGAAGAAAAATGGAAAATTATATCAGCCAATAAATTTTCCCCGAGAAGCCCAATCAGACGATCTGTGTTTGGACGCGTCCATAAAGCAGCTGCAGGTTGAATCACTATTTTGTTACAGCAATCAATGATACAGATTCACAAAATGGAAATCTGTTTATTTGAAAATGTCAGATTATATAACGCTCAGCTGCTCCCATTCACTAACCCGGCCTTGTCTTGTCCAGTGTTCCCTGTTTCACTCACACGGCGCCAACATATTGTGTTTTAATCCATTTTGTAACGTGGGGGAAAACTTACTGACTATTTGAAAGGAAGTCAGGGATTTTCCTTTGGTTCACATAAAGAACACAACCCTTTTGCTACTAACTGAACCATTTCCAGCTCCTAGGTAGGGGTAGAGTCAAAACATGATCCTTCTTTGCCTTTTAGTTTTAAAGATACGCCATGAATGAGGTCATAACCTTTGTGGTCTACGTGATCAAACGTGTCTGTGGGCTTGCAAACAAAGGCAAACAAGGAAAACAAGGAATTAGTGAACTCAAGAGCTCCATCAGGCACAATGGTAGGACTGAATTATTGACATCAACAATGTGAATGTTAATGAGTAAACATCCAAATCCCTGTAATTTGTATTCTGGTTATTAAAAAGTAGATATTGATATAAAAGTTTGGAGGTCAATGTCGTATTTGGACCACTACAAGACAAACCATCTTCCCGTATCCACCTGGATTTCCCAAACCACATGTCATCATCCGGAACTTTCCTTGACATTCAACCAGAGCGGGTAGAATCATTTTTAACACTCTCTCCAACACACTTGTGCTTTACTTCTCTCTGTGTGTGTGTTGTGTGTGATCTAAGATTGTGTCTATTTTTGGCTTCTCCACTCATAATCAGCATGGTGCGAGCTTGTGACCCAAGCACTGATCCCAGAGCAGATTGAAGCCAGGTTCTGGAAGCATATAGAGGTCACGCTGTATGTTTGGAAAGCAATAAGCCTTCAATCTGATCCAATCCATGTTACATCAAAGCACCGGCAAGGCTCAAACCTTCACCGTTGCAGCTACAGTATGCAATCATGGAACGCATTCAAACTGCTAATTACCCCCAAAGCTTCCAGGGCTTGGACTCCTGTTGGAAAAAAACAAAACAAAAACGTCTTGGTAAATCTACAAACCATGTATGGGGCGCACAAGTAAACAATGTACAAGTGGCGGATAAATGTGCAATCATACCATAGATTATGAATGTGATTGTAGAGCTTACTTTCTGTGATAATGGAGTTGTAATCAGTTTGAACTTTTTGTGACATGAATGATGCATGATCAGTCAGAAAGAGAGAGAGAGAGAGAGAGAGAGAGAGGGAGAGAGAGTACATTTCTTTCTATTCCTCCAAGGCTCTCAGATGAAGCACAGCTCATAAGCTTCAAGGTTAGACTCCTCAAAGTGGAATCCATGATTGGAAAACAACGTAGCTGTAAATTTGAGTGGTGTTCTTCGCTCAAATAAAAGTTTAGACGGTCATTTATGCGTTTTGACTCTCCAAAAGTGTTAAAGATGTTGGAGACGCATGTGCAGGCCTCAGAGTGGCCCTCGGAAATAGCCAAGACCACACGTAACGGACTTAAAAAAGTAGATCCTCATTACTTAAACGGTAAACTTAGTGCTTGCGGCTGGGTTTGGACTTCCCAGCTGTAGTCCAGTACCACATTAAAAAAAACATTTAAAAAATAAGTGCCAGTTCACCTAAAGGAACTCCTAAACAGAAACAGGGAGAGAAGTTATGATTTTTATGTAGCTAAAGTCAGAAAAATATACTCGAAACGCTAATATTGAATAGATGCACAAAACAGTTTGTATAAGTGGATAAAATGCTGACTAAAAGCTCATGTCTCTCTGATTCACAGCGTCTTTTTGCACTTTTTTTTAAATATATGCCTGAATTTTTTTCAAACATTTGGATGCATCAGTCATTTATGCATTACTGCAGTGATTGACAGTTCAGGGAGAAAGGTGCCATCTTCATTTTACCAGAATAGCAGAACATGAAACCGTGTTCATGTCGGCTCAGCATCATCCGTTTTGGACTCCGGCCTTATCCAAGATTACCGACGGCACAGACATTAACGAACATAATGTTAAATATTTCGGTTAATTACCTGAACTGATTTTGAACAAATTCACTGAACCGAACTGAAGAACTGCCTCCTTAGAATGTACAATGTCATAAATGTACATAACTTTCAACAACATGTGAAGCAAAGTGCACATTTGGAAAGACAAAGCAGAATAGTGTCGCCAAGACTTCATATTTTATTGTTCGGTTTCCAAGTCGGTTCTGGACTTTTACCCAATTTGTTCTAATTTGTTCCACCTGTGAGAAGCTCCTCTTGACACGAATTGCTCGAATAAAGAAAATCGGGATTTGATCTTGAATTTTTACACTGCAAACCACCGTTCGCACCTTGAAAACAAACTTTTCAGCGTTTCAGACGGTAGTGTGTGAATGTAACGTCACCTGGATAATTGGCGTATCCCCCACACTCCAAAAACCCACAGCTCCCAGCTCCACACCCAGACGCCTCTTCCTCTCTTTTACAGCCAGACATTCTCCGTCCTGTCTGGGGTCTGGGAGTCAACCACCACCCCTTGACACCAATCCATACGGGTTAATTGACAATGAAAATACCTGGAGGGAAAACAGCCATTTATACAGGCAAGATTTAAACCTGGTAATATAGGATTATTGAAAAAAAGCCATGAGCGTGCCGCAAAGAAAATATATTGGCCTGCAGATGAATAGGTGTCCTTTCTTCTTCTTGAATACGTTGTTTTTCTTTGGGGAGCTTGTGGTCTTGAAGTGCTTTGGACTTCAGCTCGGAGGCAATTTAATGGATGTACAGCAGCCTTGCTGTGCAGAAAATAGTATTAAAATATGTTCCTCGTGTTTTGATACCACAGTCAGTCTTCGGGGTAGTGCTCAGAGATCACCGTTGGCGTAAAATCGCCTGCCGCAGTGACACACCGAGCAGCTTTTTTGGCGTCCGAGCACTTGCCTGAGCGCCGCTCTTAGAATCACAAAGGAATATTTTGTTGCCAGGAAACATTTGAGCAGATTTACGATCGCGCGGCTCGGTTTGTTGCTTGTTTCTGAAAATGTTCATCTACGTTGACTGAAATCTCATTTTGTGCGGCCGTTGCCACCCTTAAGATACGGCTTATGGATTGAATTAACTAACCAAATCACAATAAAGACAAGGAGCGATATGATACACGGAGAACCAAACTCAGATCTTCATCCAAACCGCTTATTTTTCAATAGTGGTTAACTTGTGCTAACATCTATTTTATACATTTTTTCGAGTCCGACATGATTTTACGCTGCGCTCTGCCTTTTCTCTGCTGTCAACATGTTGGAAAGGAGAGAAAAACAGGATACTGAGTTCACATCCTCATCAGATCACTATTAGAGGTAAATCTGGACGTTCTGTGCGTCAGCGTGCAGGTTGTTGTTTGCTGGAGCTGCAGATCTCTGTCATCACAGTTTTACTCACAGCTGCTTGTTTTGACAGCGTTGCATTAAACTGTTTTGACAGAGACTCTGCTGAGGTAAACTTCATCCAGGTCTCGTCCGTCTCTCAAGTCTCTGTGAGGATCACCAAATGACTGTCGGCTCCAATCGCCCGACCGCAGTACATGATGGGCATTTACAGGGTCACAGAAAACACTTCTACTCTCCCTTTCTGCAGCAGACAACAAGCAGTTTCAGGCTTCCTGATTGGCCGGGCTCAACATCACAAATGCATGCAGATTGAGGATTCATTCAAAGTGTCAGAAATATGTCCAGAAATAACTCGAAAGAAAGAGCACCTGTGAAAATCATCGTTCCAGTACTGTCAGAGACAGAGCAACCTTGTGACCTCAGAGGTAGACAAAGATTTTGTAAAAACAGAAACTAATTCCTCTTCTTAGTTTTCCACCTCTCGTGTGCCTTTTTGCCTCTTTGGACCATCCGTGGTCTTTGTAGGAGATAATTGGACCGTTTTCTCCGTTCCTGTGATTTAGACTGATAGGACATATTTTACATTTACTTTCCATGTTTCTTGCACTCAATGACAGGTGAAAAGAATGATTTCATTTTTTTTTTCTCATTTTTCCAAGACGTTTGTTGTCCAACCTTCAGAGCCAAGCAGTCAAGCACTATAAAAGTGAACTGCTGTGACAGTGACATGCGTATCCTCAATTTTATGGCCATTAGCTCATCTCTCAGTCCAGGTTTTCAGCTCATGGGGGCCTGCTGTGTGTCTTGACAGTCATGGCATGAAAGACTCTTGTCAGAACACGGCTTAAACCTGTTGTCCCGTCTCGTCTGAGGCCTCGGGAGGACGATAGCGAGCCTTTCTATGGTCGAGACGGTCCCACGGGTCCCCAGCGGTGATTCAAGGAAAGGAAAGCTGCGGTTAAGATGGGTAGCTTCAAGAAAGTAGCATCTGCATCTGCCTCGTCTCACGTCCTTGTTGTTTTTTCTTCATTCTTCATTCTTTTATATCGCGGTTGCTATTCAGTTGGAACGTCTCCGGATCGTTTTTTCCATTCCAAGACAGCTGGAGAGAGTTAGTGGCTGCTTGGCGATCGGGCCGGTGGGGAGACGCAGATGGTTCAATTCTCATGTCACCCCGTCTGCTTGGCAGAGACATGAGGGAGCAAGTGGAGATGGATTTACTCACACACAGAACCTAGAGTGTATACATACACATACGAATGCACACGTACATAGGAAGCAGAGCATACAAAGTCATGCATCCACAGGCGGAGGGTGAACACACACATTTTTTCCATTTACATTTCAGGCTCTTGCTTGACACACTCATCCAAAGGCACTTTAAGCAAAGTGTGGCAACAGAATAATCGACACAGGGACGGACAACAAGCAACTAGACAAAACGTGCAATGAAGTATTTAGGGGATCTTCCAGCGATGATGTAGCGCATCACGTATAATATATAAACAATTACATACTGGGACATATGTTCAGGACAACAAACGCTCTGTAGAATCAAGAGACGCTAAAACTCTCCAGTGAAACTCAGACCAATAAAACACTTTACGTTGAGGTAGCAGCCCTTCATAACAGGCCTACATAACTTTTACTGTAGAGCAGCCACTGTGGCCAAAACTGATAATTAGGAGATAATAACACCTTACTGGTTGTTTCGGTGAGAATTTTGCACGTCTGACTTATTTATTAAATGACAATACTACCAAGTCACAACATTGTCAGTCCAGTCCTTAAGTGAGCACCAGCTGCTTTTGTTTGGGACACACACATACTGTAAGTTAGGATGGCAAAGTAAGTTGTACAAACAAAAAGCAAGAATTCTATACATTTGGGCTTTGTACAAAACTCTCTCTCAGTTGTATGGAATGATACAAATTGAAGGCCAGACCAGAAAGAGAAA
>OMNV01016566.1:0-15637 GCA_900303265.1 Brotula barbata | reverse complement strand
GTGTAAGGGGCTGGCCTCTCCATCTCCATCTCCATCCGAACACCTTTCGGGCTCGTAGCGCGCTCGGACGCACGGATGATGAAGATGATGATGGTGATGATGATGGGCTGCCGGCCGACGATGCTGCCGCTGGCTCTCCTCGCCATTGCAGGAGGTGAGTAACTTGTGCGTGTAAATGCTCCATCGATGCGCTTTCGTGTGCATCGCCACTTTGGGCCAGAAGCACCGCGCGTTTGTGCATCCGCGGAGTGAGAAAGGGTTTTTTTAAACTACTGGAGGAGTGAGTGTGAAAACGAAACGAGCGGTTAGACGCTGAGGAGGAGAGGGAGGTGGAGATAATCACTCTTTCACTGCTGTGTCACCATCTTTCTCCATAACAGCTGCGAAGGCGACGGAAGGATGGAGAGATATGATCCTCCAGCGCCGCCTGGTTTATTGACATGATCCATCCAAACACCAAACTGAAACAATGATACCCTTAGGGGGGTTTTGATAGTGTTTTATATCACTCCTGGACGGATTTATGCCTCTTTGTGTTTTGTTGTCAAAATTCACTTTGTCAAGAAATCAAATCAGAGATTCATAATATGGTCAAATGTAGTCCTCGGGATAAAACATAATCTATTTTAACAGCATAAAATACAGCCTGTACTTGTTTATCCTGCACATGGCTGATGAGTGTTGTACGCGGTGACATTTCTAAAGATGTGTCGGAGAGCGATGTGGACAGAAGGATCATTCATCTAAAAGGAAAAGAAAGAAAATATTATAGTTATTGGATAAAGTAGAGGCCTTAATGTGCATTAGTGCAGACCAATACACACACACACACACTCACCCACTTATCTCCCTCGCACTGTCTCTCTCTCTCTGTCTCTCCATCTCTCTCTCATATACGCACACAAGCACGCACAGTCACACACACTTATTAACACTGAGGTCCTGGAGTGAGTGGGCAGGTTAATGAGAGGCACGGCGAGCGAAAACAACTTCTACATCCTGTCATCAAAAGACAAACGATGCGTCATCTACTCAGCAGCATAGGAGAAGACTTCCTGTCCTGTCTCACCGCCCCGATGGATAAATGGACTTGTGTCTTTGTGGAAGACGCGGCCTCCTGAAAGGATGAGTAGATGGGTATTGCAGGCTGTTTACAGGCTGTTGTTGCAGTGTATGTGGAACAGAGGCGGTGTGTGTGTGTGTGTGTGTGTGTGTGTGGAGTGTTTAGGCGTAGTTGACCTGGGTAATCTGGCTCTAACTCCATGTTGATTCCTGCTCCGAGGTGAACGCTAAACACATCAGATGATTGGCTGAATTACGGCTGTCTCCGTGTTTCAGCCAATCCATAGTAGTGACAGTTCAGAGGCCGGCTCGGTGCCCCCGAGCGTCGCGCTGTTTGTCACTGCCTGTGTAGCAGCAGACATAACTGCACACACGAACACATCTCCATCCACGCACATACACACATACACACGCTTGGCCATCTGCCTAGCATTGACTAACCATTCGTCATTACCTATGGCCACAGCGTGCCCTTTCTTGCTGTGACACATCCATGATCATGAACTTTCCTTCTCTGTCAAGCAAGCTGTCTGTCTGCGTCTAACACACACACACACACTCACACACACACTCACAAGAAGGACGAGGGCTTTTCACAGTGCATCTACACAGACACACAGTATTAGATTGACCTGCATTAATCTGCTGCTTATCATTTCTAGTACCTTGATTGATTGTTGTACTATTAGTAAGATAATAGGCACACACACACACATGCATAGAGTCAAGTAAACATGATATATTTAAGCATGAAGTCAAAGTGACACATTTGACACCCATGAGCTATCAGTTTAGGTACTCAATTACAAGTCTTTGAGGTCGTGTTACCAAATTTCCATGGCTTGAAACTTCCAGCAACACTGGATTACGTGAATGAAATCTAAATTTAATAAGATACGTCTCCACAAAAAGCATTAATGCATTCATGGGAGATGTGACACCATCATTGAGTAAGCAGCGCTTTACCAGCAGCTTTCACCTTCAACGTGAGCTCTGACGACGAGTTTCCAAACAGAAGCCTCCAACCAAACCAACTGAAAGATGGCAGGGACAAGATAGCAACGTTGAGTCGGGTTGCAGATTTTTTGTCCAGATTAAACTAAAAGGGAAAATGCTCCCCAACATAATTTGTCATCTTCATTTTAATCTGATCACGGCGAAAATAACGTCACGATTCATTGTAGAAAGAATCTTTGCATGGAAGGAAACGATGAGATTGAGATGAAATTGATGCATTGTTCAGAGTCACACGCTCGCCCAGGATGGCACTAATGCTTGTACTGTTCAGATTACCTTCACAAGGCTGGGTTGAGTTTATTTAGGAGTTCATCTCTCTCGTGCTGTACTTGGCACACACACAGACACACTAAGAGATAACGCCTGAGGCAATAGAAGGGGATTAATCTTATTCAGTAACTTAAGCACTAAAACGGTAGAATAATACTCCTCTCTTCTTGATTTCTTTGGGCATTTCTGCTTTTCGATAGACACAGTAGAGTAGTGCTCGTGAAGCACAGGGCGGACAGAGAGAGGGGACACCTGCAGCAAAGGTCACAGGTCGAAATCGAACCCTCGGCGCGGCAGTAATGTGGTATGCGTTCTACCTGGTGAGCGCCCAGAATGATACTCGTTCACCTAAAACCCAGACGCGTGGAGTCACACGCTCTTGTCAGTGTAAGGACACTCAGGAGCGTTTCACCGCCCGCTCAGCCGGAGGAGTCGGTCATCATGTGCGTGGAGGAGGATGTCTCCGAGTCATTTTCCCAGCAGGCCTTGCATAATAAACAGGTCTGTGGTGCAGTCTTGACCTGATGCTGGGGTGAGAGCGGGTATGGTGCGCAGTATGCAACAATGTCTTTGTGTTTGTGGGTGTATGCATGCACAGTGATCTTTGTCTGCAGCTTAATATACCGTATGTGCCCAGAGAATATGAAGTAATTATTTCCTTGGCAGGGATACCGTCTAGAAAGTTCTGCTCGGTCAGTTTATCCCGTCATCACTTCTCTGCAGCCTTGTTCCAGCCTGCTGATCTCTGCAGTTAACATCAGCACGCCATCTCTCTCCTTTCTGCTGTCATTTTTTTGTCTTTTTCTCACCTTCCGCTCATCCTGTAGTCGGTAACAGGATCAGATCAGCAGGAAAAGCTGCATGTGTGATTAGAAATGCTCAGCAGTCACACAGCGGAAACGTAAAGTTGCATGTGAGAGCCTGTGTGATTCTGTGCATCATGCTGAGTGCTCCCCTGTGTGATATATGTGTGTGTGTGAGTGCATGCGTGTGTGTGTGGTCCATGAGATTAAAGGGAAACAGAGGGGGATCATGGAGTTTTAGTAGAAACTTAAGCAGCAGAGAAGCAGAGCCAGAGAAGAGTCGATTTGGAAGTTAAGAGTTTTAATTATGACATGATGTAAAGATATTAAGACAGAAAAGAAACACTGACAGCATGCAGCGTATGTTGATATTTAGAGGATTAATAGCTAAAGACAGATTGTACGTCGTGAAAGAATGTTTATCTATTCAAGACTGCTTTAACAAAACACGAAAGTGCTGTAAAATGGCAAAATATTTCCCCTTAGCTGACGGTTCTGTCCTGATTATGTTATGTTGGTTATATGTATTTTAAGCATTTCTGCTTTATTGTGATAGTTACAGTGTAAGACAGAAAGGAAGAAGAGAGAGGTTGACACACGGACCTGACTCAAACCAGTGCTGCTGCGTTACGTGGTATGCACTCTTAACCACTGATCCACTGGGGCGTCCCCTGTTGGGAGGTTTTATGGGTAATAGATTTTACATGGGGACTCAAAAAATGCTGTTAGAGGCATGCTGTGGTTGAAATGATGTATTTTATTGCTCCTTATTGCACCATTATAATTAGAAAGCCATGTTGTTTTTCATTCAATAGCTGAGCTTGTTAGGCTTTAAGTGTGTGTGTGTTTGTGTGTGCGTGCCTGTGTCTGTTTCACGTACACTAGATTCTCTATCACTCTATCCAATCATCGTATATCACTCACATGCCAAGTTAAGTAAGAGGAAAAAAATCTAAAGTTGATTTTTTTAAAAGGGCTGCATAATGACTTGAAGATGAAGTTGTAGTTTAATATATGTTTGTTTATGTGTTTATATTTTGAATAGAAGTTCAAACGGACATCTTTGGGTTTATGTGTTGATTTTCGAGCACAAAGCATGCATTCGTAATAACGGACCTAGCAAAAACTGTACAAAATAAATAAGTAATTGTTAGAGAGTAAACAATAATCTAGAGTGATAATCATGGTAAGGATGAATAAGTTTTTCCTGCCGTGATTTACATGGGGCGGCGTGGCTCAGGGGGCTACGCTGATCACCTACTGATCAGAGGGTTCCATCCCCCTGCTCCGCCATGTCAAAGGTCCCTGAGCAAGATCGTCACCCCACGTTGCTATTGTCAAGGAAGTGGGTGAATGTGTGTATGAATGAGTGAATGTGAGGCAAAAACACTGCGAAGCACTTTGGAAAAGCTGGAAAAGCTTTGTAGAAATGAGTCCATTTACATGACACTCATCTTCATTTTTATTAAAAAACCTCAAATCAACAGTATGGCTCTTCTCATTTGGAGCCACAGAGATGCGCACACCAGACTATTGTTTACACTCCAAATAAACAAATTACAACATAAAGACTAATGCTCTTAAACATAAATACCCAGACAGGAACAGTTCTTAACCTTTCCTACCAATCATTTATTTATTAGTACTAGTCTACACGTTTGTCATAAACATGACCACAGTTTTGCCCTGAAGCCTTAAATTAAATAAAGGTCTCCTTTGAGGAACTCATCAATTATAAATTACATATTTACTCAATTAATCTTAATGGTTTATCCAATATGCTTGTCTTTCAATTTTCCCATCGTTACATCCAAAGGATGAAACGATGGAAACAAACATTGAGTGTCAGCCGTGTGGTGTATTGCTCATGAGAACTTAAGTGGACATACAACAAAACAAAGTGTGGCTTTTTGTGAAGTCTTCCTCATCATAGTAATCAGACAGGAACGCGTATGTTTGTACTTCCCCTGATTTTGTCCCCGCTCATTTTCTTCGCCTCACATTTTGGTGACAATAAAGCTCCTTCGCCCCGTTAGTTCACAGCAGGATGGTTTGTTTTTAATGTGCTTTGATATACTGCTGTGCGCAGGATCAATATTAATATCACAGCTCCACGGACACCACGCAGCCAATTGGAATTGGGTGCTGCCAGCAAATCGATGGATCTCTGTCTTATTGATTTGAAGATATTTCAGCATAAAAGGTCGCAGCTGTTGCCAAAAAGTCTCTTTGGCAGTGGAACCAAAAAAGTGACCCCACTTTTCCTCCTGCCTCCCCTTGAGGAAGCTGGATGAAAAGAGATCATCACCATAAGAGCACTAATAGGATAATTCAGTTCAGCTCGCCCTTTGCCCTCATTGTCTGTACATTTGGTATTTATAGCGTATGTGTGTGTGTGTGTGTGTGTGTGTGTGTGTGTGGCTTAAAACATTCCATGCTGTATCTTTATGTGTTTAAAGACAACAATTATATCTATATGTATTGACCAAAAGTCTTCCTGAGGTAATAAAATTAACCGCTCAACAATAAATGTAATAGAAGTATGAATATGGCTACCACCTCATCTGCCCTGTGCTGTGTCACTGTGACGTTTGTGTGAGTGTGTGTGTGTCTTTGGTGGTGTGTAACTTCCCTAGCTCCAGGGTCTAATGGGGGAGCCATGCTGAAATATTCATAGTGTCACATTAAGTTTGCAATATTTGCTCTGGAAAACAAGCAGAATACAACCTGAGCTACCAGCAACATTACAGGCACTCGGCCGGCCTTTAGCCTGACAAGATCAGCCCGTGTGTGAAGAGAACACCGCCACTCACACACTCGAGTGTGTGAGGATGTTTGTTTCTTATTTTTGGTTGCGTTAATAATATGTACTTAGATATTGATCTAGATTTTCACGCTGAACTTTTTTTAACAAAAATGAACAAAAATAGATAACTATATCTGGGATGTAATGTTCCATTATCTCCAATAAGATTAATCATTTTGTACTTAAGAGTATCTGAAAACACTTCTCACCTGGTGAACTCCTGGAGCTTGACACAAACCAGCAGACTTGGATATCATATGATCAGCACACTGAGGTCTGCAAGCTTTTTTCCAGATTTCCTCTTTTTATTTCAAATAAAATAAGATCCTTCAGTATCATAATTTGAATCAGGTGTTAAAAATTCTCATTCAAATATTAAATGCATGATGTTAGTGCAATAAATATAAAGTCTGCTTACAGAAATATACTGACCATGTGTTTTAAGAATTTAGTGGGCCTTTTAAGGTGTCATCAAGTTATCTCCAGCATGGATTTAAAACTTATTTGCATACTATAAGCACAGAAGATAAAGATGAGGTGCAGCCTCATCACTCTGCTCTCAGCCTGGTCCAAGAGTGTTACAGCTTTGGGCTTCTGGGAATGATATACATCACTCATATGCTTCAGACAGAGACTGTAATGCTTATTTCACTCATGAATGTGTGCATAATATGATAAAACACACTCACACACTAATGCAGATAAAACATGAGCCAGCAGTCATGCACGATAAACGACGGGCTACACACACGTGCTGACAGGATTTGTATTGATGATGTTGGATTTGCAAGGGAAGGGGCAATAAATGGACAGCGGCTGTCAGCGAAGGAAAGATGGAGATAACAGGAAGGGGAGCGGGAGGGGGAGGGGGAAAGCGAGAGAGAGAGAGGATTGAGGAGAAAATATAGGCAGGCTCAGGGATGGAGAGGCAAAGTGTAAAATGAAACCAAACGGAAGAGATGGGACAGAGGAAAGAGAAGAAGATTTTAGAAAAGGGATTGGTGTTGGCCTGACAGAACCTGATTAGAGTCTGCATTGATCCAGAGACAGACGCTATCATTCCCGCTCAGTGAACACAGCAGTGCTCCGAGCAGACAGGGAGGGAAGGAGGTGGAAAAGAGAGCTCACAGGATAAGTAGGCAGGAGGACACACAGTCATACTCCGGGATGGGCAGTATGTCTGGTCATCGTATTTGACAGACAAAATATTATTTTACTTTGTATTTCATAGTGTGGAAAGAAATCCATGTAATTTGTATCAAATACATTAATATTCTGTATTTTTCTATCATCCAAAATGTGTTAATTACTCATCCATCCTATCATCTTGTCACATTTTCTTTCTCGGTTTAGATTATGTTTTGTGGTAAAATGTATGTCGTATAAATGATTTTGTTTGGTTTATTATTTGTAAATAACATTTATCTAAAAGGATGTGCTGGATGGATGTTTCTAGCTAGCTAAGTTTTAATTTAAAGCATTTTGCAAATTAAGAGTTTGCATCAGTTTTAGTATTTTGCATTCAAAGGATTTAAAATTATATTAGATGGAAATCATACAGTCATCAGTTAACGGTACTCTGAAGACAACTCAGAATTGAAATATTTCAGACATCCTTATTGTAAAAATGCTATGAAGCGGCTGTGAAATTCGGGTTTCTTATTAGGACCCCAACTTCAGTGAGAATCTGTTTCCCTGACGGCCAATAAGTAATATGAACTTAAATCACTCAATAAATGTGAAATACTGACAGAAACACTTCAAACCTGTGATCAAAAACAACAGCATAATTTAGGTTTAGATTGTATGGTTGCATGAAAATTAGTGACGTATTGACAACATACAAAATACTGTATTTTATATTGTTACATTTTTGGGTGCTGTATTTTACTACATTTTCACCCAGCGTATTTTGATCATGCACAGTGATTGGTAAAGCCAAACGATGAAAATATGTACATAACTACACACAGACTTCTTGATATAGTAAATATAAACAGTAGGAATGAGTATAGCAATATTACTACCAAGTTGGCTGTAATCAGCCTCTGTTTATGTACAGGTAGAAAGTGTGAGGATATTATTAGAAGGAAAGGATGGATCACAGGAGAGAGCAGATGCCAGAGAGGCAGGGAGTGAATCGCAGAAGAGGAAGGAAGGAGGGGGTGCTGAACGCTTGTTTTTCTCTCCGTATCATGTCTCTCAGTCAAACGCCTCCCCTCCTGTCTCTGCTGTTATGACAGTTCTGCCCAAACTCAACCACTCCACAGTCAAGGGAGAGAGGAGGGAAAGATGAGGGAGAGAGGACGAAGTGAAAACAACAAGCCACAAAAGGCTGGCAGTCAGGCACTGGGAGCACAGTAGAGGAGAATAGATGGAGAGGTACTAATGGCAATATGAAATGGAAGGAGACAGAGGGACAGAGATAGAGACACCAGACGGGTTGACTCATTCTTAAAATGTCAGACCTTGTAAGAATTGTGTATGAAAATGGGCTGACGTGCTCCAGTTGGCAGTGATGAGTAATGTCGTAGTTCAGAGAGTTTGGATTCTCAATATGCATGGAAAGCCTGCGCACACTGCTGCAAATGAAAGAGAAGAAGAAAGAAGGGTGTGTTATCGATCCCTGTCGGGAAATTAATTGTCTGCATCCTTGCCCATCCTCAATGAGGAGCATCGGGCAGCCAACACATGCAAACACACACACAACAGCGCATGGGGACAAACTCCAGATCTTCCAACTTTTCCTTGGTCAGGGACAACAGCAGGAGTGATTAACCTAACGTACATGTATTTGTGGGTGGGCTAAAACAGAGCACCTGGAGGAAACCCACGCAGACACGGGAAGAACATGCAAATTCCACACAGAAAGGTGCGAAGGTTAACCCCGGGATTCTAACTCACAACCTTCTTGAAGAAGAAGAACAAACGATTCCCTGTGGTGTCGTCTGGATGTCCCATATAAAAGATAGCAGATAACTGTGACTTCCTCGTCTTGAATAAACTTGATGAATTGATAGAGGCAGATGATGGTGATGATGATGATGACTGATGAAGTGTTGTCGTTCCAGGCAGCCTTGGGGCCGACACAGAGGAGCGGTTGGTGGAGCATCTCCTAAACCCAGCACACTACAACAAACTGATTCGCCCGGCGACTAATGGCTCCGAGTTGGTTACAGTGCAGCTCATGGTGTCATTGGCCCAACTCATCAGTGTGGTGAGTATGTGTGCGTGTGTGTTTTTGTATCCATGCATTACAAAGGTTTCGGTCAAAACTCCCCCAATGACCAAACATCGCTGTTTCTGCAGCGGACAGAATCTCTGTCACTTAATCTGTAAATTGGATTGATTTTCCTTCTTGGGAACATGATTTGTATTCAAGTGCCACAGTTATGGCTGAGAAATGAAGTCGTCCAATGGCATAGATCTTAGAAAATCCCAAATCAATGACACAATCAATACATTCTTGGCCTAACTGCTATCCATCCGCCATATTTCCTACAAATCAGAGCATTCCGAGCTATCCTGCCTAGCCTACATCCACACACAAACTGACTAATACAGACAACTGAAGCGTTTTAAGTGACGTGGTGTCTATTCTGTTCTTCCTCTGCAGCATGAGAGAGAGCAGGTGATGACCACCAATGTCTGGCTGACCCAGGTGAGATATCGCTCTTTTGCATATTCCCTTCTTAGCATGATTCCATCAGACAAACACAAAGAGAAGAAGGTGAGGAAAGGAGGACAGATAAATTAATCTTCATTTACGGACAACTGTTTGATAGAATGAGACAGCTGAGTGGAAGCCGGTAATGAAAACACGAATTAGGCAAATACATAACGTAGATCGGGCTGGAAGTTCATGATGACATATACAGTGCATACTCATTTGTATTATGTAATCAAATGATGCATTGTTTTTATACCAGCAGACCATGGTGTGTGAGCAATACCAACTGCAGGGGAAAGATGCACTTCTGCATCCCGTATGTTTCACTGATGCAGTGATGCTGTTGCATGAGCAGCAGACATCAATAAGGCTCAAAGATCCTCAGTCTGACTTACGATAAATTAACAATGAAGTGAATCTAACGAGCCAGAAGCGCAGAGATTAACGTAGATGAACTAAAGGACGTGGTGCAAGTATTTATAAAACCTCTTTGGGACGTATGAGACATAAACCTGTGACCGCAACCTGAACTCATACCCTCCTCTACCTGGATCGTTTTGTTTTTTTTGTATGGTCACAGCTGGGGCCCACAGTACAATGGAACATGTAGGGACACACAATTAGTATACACAAGCGCGCACAGTGCATGATAAACACATGTGCTCGCTTTTGAGAGCAGGTGCTAGGACCCAAATTACAGCAGACGTGTTATTTTTTTCTCCTATATTTAGATCCATAGATACATCCATACGGAAACGGAATCAGCCACATGGCAGAGGGACGGACAGATAGAGGAGCCTCCATGTTTAATGTCTTCATCGTGCTGTAATGTACAGAGCCCCTAAAGGGAAAAAAAAAGTTTTGGCATGAAAACTTTTTTTCTTGTGAAGCGAAAAAAATAGCAAATGTAGCACAGTATCACTTTTATTACGTAATAGCCTCCAATGCGGACATTGTAACTCGCACAAATGCAAGATGAGCAAACAGGAGTACTATCTTGGGCGAATGGAAGAAGTCTCAGGTGCACAGCTGCAAAATTCACACCAATAATTTTATGGGAATATTATTATTTTTTTGCATATGTTCCTTAAAGGACTCCATAGAACTGCAGTATTGTCGCACCACAATATAAATTGGATTTATTGTATTTTATTACAGTGTTTATAGTTTGATGCCGTTCTTTTTTGCTTTGTGTACCTACACACACGTACATACACATGTACCTGTGTAATTTAGGATTTATGACATGTAACGGAGCGTAAAATATCCATCAGCACTCTATGGATCCCTCAGTGCAGGGAAGCCGAGGAGCCAAGGACAGCTGTCCCGCGCCAAGACAAACTGTAATGACCATAATGTATCACAGTTATGCAGGCCAACCAGCGCACGCATTACAGCTCCGACATGGCCGTAACGTAGAGCAGCCGCAAAGGGTAGTTGATGATTGACCTACATCATATAGGACAAGATAATGGCCTTATTTTTACACACAGAGGACATCAATACATTGGCTGATGCACACACGTTTGGGTGTACTGTAGATGCCGTTTTAACCACACTGATCAGCCATCGGAGACCAGGCAGGGTCAGAGTGGAGATGAGCTCTAAGTATGATGTAAATTTAGAGATGAGACAACGCCTGTGTGCTGTCCGAAGACAGACAGATCTTGTCCTCTCAGTGCTTCTTCTTGGTGGATGATTAAGCTTTGTATTTTTTTTTTTTTTTTGGCCCTCAGGAGTGGCAGGACTATCGTTTGACCTGGGCCCCTGAGGAGTTTGATGGGATGATGAAAGTCAGACTGCCCTCAAAACACATCTGGCTACCTGATGTGGTGCTCTACAACAAGTGAGTCAGCAAACATGGTCACAACCCCCACCACCCCTCCCCCTCCACATCATCTCTACCAAGTTCACTCAGAGGAAAGACTCACTCCATTTATTCCAAAAACTCTCTGCTCCACGGTGATTTGATTGTTATTTGAACAGCAGCATGAATTAATTGCGAGGAATTTAAATATGTAACACATGCGAGCCCGTTACGCATGCATGAATATGTCCTCCGTGATCTGAACACGGCGCATTATTGTACATCTTGAGACACTTCCAACACTGTGCACGCAGGTCTATGCACAATTGATTAATACACATACATCCAAGCACACACACACACACACACAAACACACTCAGGTCTTTGTCCTCTTTCGGAGTTTGTTTAAAAAGTGTGCTGTACGTTTTTGTGATCCATGTGCAGCTCCAGTATCCTTTTGGTGTTAAATTCCTCTCAACCACACATAACACACTTTATAGTAAAGAACATAATGCTGTATGTCGCTGGTCCATCGGCTGAAATTCTTCTCAAGGTATGAAGTATTCGAGACGAACTGTCGCTTAGCGTCGATTCCACAGAACATTCTTGAAATTGCGTGATAAATGAATCCCCATAGGCAGCGTTTTCATATCACGACGTGCACAATTTGAACTAATCACAATCACAGCTGGGGACGGGTCACCGAAAACATTCTGTTTGTGCAAAACGGGGACGTCTGGTCACCTCAGTGTTTGTCTCTACATCCCTCTGTCCTCACCGCTGCCCATCATGTTCCCGTGGCGAGTCTGTAAGACTTTTAAATTATATCATGATCCTGTTGTTTATCTCTGACAAGTCTCTCTCTGTCCCTTTCCCAGTGCTGATGGTGTGTACGAAGTGTCGTTCTATTCCAACGCCGTGGTTTCACATGATGGCAGTATCTTCTGGTTACCCCCGGCCATCTATAAGTCAGCGTGTAAGATCGAGGTCAAGCACTTCCCTTTTGATCAGCAGAACTGCACGCTACGCTTCCGCTCCTGGACGTACGACCGCACCGAGATCGACCTGGTGCTTCGCGCCGACGTGGCCAGCATGGACGACTTCACGCCCAGCGGGGAGTGGGACATCATCGCCCTACCAGGCCGAAGAAACGAGAACCCGGCTGACCCCGCGTACGTGGACATCACGTATGACTTCATCATCCGCAGGAAGCCGCTTTTTTACACCATCAATCTCATCATCCCCTGTGTGCTCATCACCTCTCTGGCCATCCTGGTCTTCTACCTTCCCTCTGACTGTGGAGAGAAGATGACACTCTGTATCTCTGTGCTGCTGGCGCTCACTGTCTTCCTGCTGCTTATCTCCAAGATCGTTCCACCTACTTCACTCGATGTTCCTCTGGTGGGGAAGTATCTGATGTTCACCATGGTCCTGGTCACCTTCTCCATTGTCACCAGTGTTTGTGTGCTGAACGTGCACCACCGCTCTCCCACCACACACACCATGCCCCCATGGGTTAAACTGGTTTTTCTCAACAAGCTCCCTGCTCTGCTTTTTATGCGTCAGCCGAGGAATAGCTGCGAACGCCAGCGGCTACGCCAAAGGAGGAGGGCCCAGGAGCAGAAGGACGGAGGGCGCGGTGGCGAGGCGGGTGCCCTGATGGTGGGCCTCGGGTTGGGCAATGCTGGGGGAAACGGAGGCGGAACTTCCACGGGGTCCACAGTGTTTGGCAAGGAGGACAGCGACCCGTGCACCTGCTACGTGAACCGGGCGTCTGTCAAACAGTTTGGAGGGGACGCGGGGGGTGCAGGAGGGGGATCGGTGGACGGTCTAACCAGGTTAAGGGAAGGGGGCGCCACGAACCTGCAAAGAGGGAAGCAGGCAGCAGGACCTCCTGCTCTGACTCACGCCATCCTGGCCCAGGCCTGTCCAGGTTTTGAAGAGGCCGTGGAAGGAGTTCGCTTCATTGCCAACCACATGAAGAGTGAAGATGATGATCAAAGTGTGAGTATCATTGTATATTCCCTCACACCAGGGGTTCTCCAACTTCCTGGTGGAATTTAATGACCAGGTGGTCCTTGAAGGTATTGCAGGGGGGCCATAATAATGACCTCAGTAATGTCACTTCAATGCCAAAAGCATAAGAAATATTGAATTGTTGTTGTCTTTTTTGTTTTATTTACTATTCTGTTTCTTGTTTGAGAAAAATCAAATCCATCTAAAGAAAATATAGTTCAGGTGACTTTTCCTGTTACGGGTAAAACCCCTGATTTACACAAGTACACCGTTCTGTAGCGATATTAGAATCAAGTGTTATGTTATCAACGAACACAATTTACATGTGCGCAGAAAACTTGTTCAAGGCAGAAACCGGGTTAGTGTAAAACCAGAGTTTTCCCTCAGTAAAAGGATCTGTTGTCATTACACAGCACAAAAAAAGAGTTTGTTATTATCAGCAGGTGCGAGTCAAAGGAAGGATTCTGATGTGAGTTGCTGATGTGCTTGAGACGTACTCATTTAACAACAGCTGATATGTTGAGAATGATCGTTGCCTCTGTGTTAATTCACGGTTGTCTGGGTAGACACCTGCCAGTGTTGTACTCTTTAATTAAGAGTCAACAAGAGGTTTGTTTCAGCGTCACTCTGGTGCTGTCGGTTCCTCTTGTCATCTTTGAACTGAAGTCTCTCCTCCGTATCCGCTGACATAACGTGCACACTCTTAACAACCTGCTGGATTGACATAACCGGTTTATATGACATTCTGAAACCAGGTTGCTGCCAGAAGCAGTGGTGGATAAATACCGCGAAGTTATATTTGAGTTAAAGTAAAAGTGACGTATAAGTACATTGAACCATCAGAAAACAGACAGAAAAGTTGTTCAGCTGCTGATGTTCATTTTGCTGAAGTGTTTATAGGATGTTAACTTAATATTTAATTGAAATATTGACGGTAAAAGTAAAAGCTATTTCCCTTTTGTTAATTATAAAGCATATCCATGAGTTACCAATCTTGTCAATGAAACGTTTTCAAACTTTATTTAAATATGAGCGTCAATATTAAATGATTTAGCAAAGGTCCTTTATGTAGTGTTCTCATTGAACTTCATATTTGTTTATACAATTTAGAGCTAATCTATCACATACAGGAAGAACTCAAACTGATTCACATCAACAAAACTTCATATTGAAAGAATGATTTTTGCCAACGTCAAACTTTCAATACAAATCAAACCACAATTTTCAGAGTTACGTCCATTTTCCCATCTGCATATTGTGAACATGACTTATGTTAGAATTCATTTTGTAATGAGTTATCCATTTTGAATACATTTCTTTCAGATGTGTAGCAAAAATATCTATCCATCTCTTATACCACATAAAAAAATACGTATACACCACCAAAGTACAAAGTCTCTCAAAACATGAACTCTAGTGAGGTATTTTTACTTGGCATGAATAAACACTCAAACTATGAGACATCCTATTTTATAAGGCTAAATAATCAACCAGAAATGCACGCACACAGATCTGTGCTGCCATTGGAAGCACATGGGGGGGACGAGGCCAGAGAAAAAGCAGAGGAGACGGATCCGGCAGTGCAGCCGTAGCCTTCTAAATATTCAGCACAGCCGTGTAATTATAGCAGCTGCATGACGCGAGCATAGAGGAAGAGAAGAAGCAGCCAGGCTGTCCGGGCCGTGTGGATCCAGTCAAACAGAATTTTTATCTGGCGTCTTTGGGGAGCATCCTTCTCTCCTAGAATGAAAGAGCCTGACAAGGGAATTAACAATCCTCTGTAATTCTGTCTGTCATCGCCATAGCTACCAACACGTCGCCATGCCGACTGACTCGAAATCCTCCCGTTCCTGGCACAGTTGCTCATCCGCCCTCCTCCTCCTCTTCCTCCTCCTTCTCCCTTCATCATTGCAGGGGTATCTGTCAGCACACCCTCTGTTTCTCTGCCTTCCATCACTCCGGTGTCCCCCACGTCCTTCTCCTCCTCCCTCACTTGCGGCGGACCTCATCAGAGCTGTGTGCCAGAATGAGTCTCATCTCACATTAACCCTTCACCTCCATTAACCCTCAGCATAGGCAGAGGCAGGAGGACGGAGACAGAAAAGAGAGAGAGAATAAGATAGAGGGGGGACAGTGAATAGGAAGGGATGGTGCCTACATTAATTTTTCTGTCTCTCCCCCACCC
>OMNV01016565.1:0-13802 GCA_900303265.1 Brotula barbata | reverse complement strand
CTCTCTTACGTTAGAGTCAACCACGACTCCGAAATGACATATTTTCTCACCCCTCAAACAAACTCCACATTCAACAGATCTGCGGGCCTTTGCCAAGCCACTTTTTTCCCCTGCACTCTCTCAAAAGTTGCATCTAGCAGGATTGGATTACGGCCGCGACATAATGCAGAAGAATCCGCTGATTTACTCTCATTTACATTCTGATGTTTTTTTAGACTTTTTTTTTTTAAACACTTCTCTCAAAGCTCGGTTTTAAAGTTGTGTTTGCGAGTCTGACAAATGTTGATATGTGGAGGTTAAATGTGGGTAAACGTTCAAGACCAAAGAAATCGACACTGTAAAAATGGATCAAATGTTGGAATTTAGTGAAATCAATTGATGCTTTATAATGAAGGCTGCAGTAACGGGGTTTGGCCGCTAGAGGGGAGAAAACTCTCCGAACTCAGATGGACTCAGATCAGAGGAGGCGGACAGGGACTTTAAAGCTCATCAAATTGAATTCATTCAAAAAGAAAAACTTCAATCATAATCATTCGGGATTTGTTCTTAATCTTCTGACATTCAAGTCAGACGTTAATGTTGGAATTATGAAAGTGAACTCAGACTTGGAACTTTAGTTTCAGACGTCTAAGACTCGGGGGGTGGGGATGGGGGGACTGAGGTCTCAGATTCTCAGATTAAAACCATAATTGTTCCATTTTTCTCCAATTAATTCTGACTGTTCTCCACGGGTAATTCTGACTTTTTTTCTGATTGATTGACAGTCAGTAGAGAATGAATTCTGACACATCCCTCAGCCGCCTTCACTGTGGATGTGACGGTGATGACACAGAGATTGACCCGTTTCCTCATCCTGCTGTGTCGTGAAGCCACCGAGCTTGTGTTTTTGCAAACATGATGAATAATTCATCCATCTTACTTTTAGCTCTGTTTTGGTCCCAGCCAGCTGTTTACCTGTATCAGCGTGTGAACAGCTGCCGATGGTTTTCTGTCTAAATCAGACCGCACGGAGAGAGTGAAGAGGGATGGGTGGAGAGTCAAAGACACCAAGGGATCAATAACTGTCAGGCAATTTATCTTTACAAAGAGTTGTGATGTTCACCATGGAGCCGGACTGGGAGGCCTTCATCCCCAACACTGCCTGCCGCTTCATGTTGGTGACGTCTTCATCAGCTCAGGCGTGAAGAAATCACACTGCAGATAGATTCCGTTATCAAACACGCAGATCGCGAGACGATCAACATCGACCTTTAAAATTCCGAGAGGCCTCAAGGGTTTCCTTCCAATAATGAACGGTTTACTCCAGGGGAGAGAGATAATGAACAACACGAACGCGGTCATGAGTAAACATCCTACGATCAAACATGTGACCGTGTGTTTCTCCTCCTGTGTCTCAGTGGGAAACTCAGATTACGGTAAGCAGCTGCGGATTGACGGTGGAAACTGTGTCCCCGATCTGTGCAGCGCTCCGTCTCCCTCCGTCCAGCTCCTTCTCTTCTTGAAGGTTGGATGTGCCTGGAGGCCAGATATCTCCCTACCTCCATCCCCGCCTGCTCTCATCTTCATTTTTCACCTGCGACCCTGTCCTGCAGCTTCCACCGTCATATTCATCACTGAAACACACAGCCTCTGATCTCAGACGTCCATCTACGATGATTAATATCCACCTCCGGTAGATTTCCCCGGTGCCTTGTTATCGTCATTCATTACTGGCCAAAAAAACAAAGAGATGAAGGCGTAATGGGACAGGGCTGTAATCTTTAAGGTTACCGTGAGATAATTATCACAGCAAATGCAATATGGATGGAAACCCTTGACAAACTGCAGGGACTCTGACCCGCAGTCCTTGTGAGAGGAATCGTTGACGTCTTATCGCTCACATTTCTGTAAGTTGCGTGATGGGAGTCAGATGTCAGAGTGAAAGTGAGCGTGTTTCAGTCACGCAGAAACCAGGAAGTTGGGCCCAGTTTCCTGCCCCGCATGGACGGAAATACATGAAATATTAAAATGAGTTGATTCGATGTGACCATCCAGCATCTTGGACATTCAGAGGACTTTGAGATGGATTTGGGGACAGATTTCTGCATTAATAAAACAGTGGACAGTTTTGACACGTGATGTTTGTCATTGTTTGACATATTGTAAATTGTGACTTTTTCTCTCTGAATCAATCATCTGATGACAATTAAATCATAGTGCTAAAATTCTGAGAGGGGACGAGGAGAGACGTACGTCATTAAAATCTCAATACTTACGTCGGAATAGTGAATTATTACTTTTTCTTTCTTATCTTTTGCCACGCGATTTTGACCTTTTTTCCCATCACAGTTTTGAGATTCAAATCTGAGACATGTGATTAAAATCAGACATCTGCCATCTATGACCTTTTCTCCACTTTGTTCTGACATTTGTGCCATTCTGAGACTCAAATCACCACTGTGAGATTAATGACCAAAAAATGGGAAAATGGAAAAAAAAATACCCCAAAGGTCCAAGGTCTTTGCTATAAACGGCGTCCGTGTGCGCCTGGATGGAGGAGCGGGGGATTGAAACTCTATAGCCTGCTGTGTGACGCATTTCTCTTACACAAACTTATGTGAAATCCCACATATAAATTCAAAGCACATGTACTTTCTGAACACGTGCGGGTTTTCATCTCTGTGGATTTTCGTTCTCCTGGCATCGTATGACACATGTATGAAAATTCCAGGTCAAACGTTTAGGAGTTTTTCCTTCTCTGATTTGATTCTGACATACACCTCGTCCATGTTTCACTGAAACAGCTGAAACTAACTGGATGCACCGACTTAAACGCTCTGTCCTCGAATGACAAACGTCCCTTTTTATTTCCGAACTGCCTGCGTACAGCACGTGATCACCATCGACCTATCCTTACGTGTAAAAATTCACTTTCCCGTAGAAAATGATGAATTTCAACGTCTCTGTGTGGAAAGCAACATGTTCTCTTTCACAGCTTGAATTGCTTTGTGGGTTTTCATCAATGACCTCGGAAATGGATTTGTCTTGATTTTTAATCATTTCCATTTAGCTGCCTTGCGAACAAACATACACTAACATTCGCCTTTTGTCTCGGAACAATCGCCCAAACGCCCCGGAGGAATCTATTTCCAGTTCCTGGCTGGGGTCAGCTCATCTTTTATGAAACGACTCCTTTTGCCTTGACAGCTCACCCACTCAGCCCTCCCAGAGGTCCGTTCTTAATAGAGCCACAGCTGGCCGTGGAAAGCTCCTCCCTCATCCCTGAACATGTGTTATGGACACACTGCAGTGTTTCTCACTTCATCACGTCAACAGTTGACGTCTTAAACGATAAAGATAAAGATAGAGCATCATGCGTGGATCTTTGGCCTCACCTGAATCTGTCCACATCCAAGGAAGGGCATCAGCAGCATCAACACATCTGGCACAGAGTGACTCCTGTACTGACACCAATGTGTCTGACACGCAGCTAAAGTGCACTAAAGCGTGAAGAAGGGGAAACATGGAGCCACCACATTGGCACATGTAAGAATTAAAAAGAAATAAAAACCCAAACAAGAGTAAATTTATTAATCACCTGTTAAACACTGAAAATCAAAACTGTCCTATTCTGAGGTAAAGTCAGATAAGATCAAAATTTTGTTTGCATAATTCTACTGATTTTGAACTGATGAGGACAACTATCGTGCGTGACTTGCTGACCTTATTTTCTGCACAACCGTGTCTTATCTCTTATCAAGAGCATACACACCTGAAAAACATCAGAATCAATGAGATTTTTACAGCAATGCAATTATTAATCCGCCCCGTGCAGAACTACGAGCTTAGGATATAGAGAGGAGAATGTTTATCGTGTGATCAATAAGCAAGGGTTTACTTCTAGGCTCCAATCAATCCTTTAATCTCCTTGTGATTGTTGTGGGGATATGGATTGGGCTTCACGCTCACTGTTTTAGAGCAGCAGAGAGAATGAATGCCATGTGAATGAGAAACTATAACCTATCTGACGCCTTCTCTCATATAAGACTTTAGCTTTATTTTGTAATATATAATAATATACAGTATATTTCATTTTTGAATGCTGTTTCCGCCAGCAATACATCAACTTTTCTGAACGCAGCATCAATCGCTAGGGATAATATGAATGCTGAATGACGATTTTTTTTAAAAGAAAGATGACATTTTACAATACTGATTACTTTGATGAACATAATAATTCATGTTCTTCACACTTTGACCACTGGGGGGCGCTGTAACTCAGCTGCTGGTCCACCGCTCATGGTTGCATCTTTAAACCGATGGAGGCCACCAGCTGAGCAAACAGAATGATTTCATTATTTGGACTTAATTATACAATTTGGTATTGGTGGGGAGAATGTACAGTATCTATCACCATGTCTGACCTGCGAATATTCCAAATATTTCATACACTGTTCGTTAAATACAGACCAGAAAAATCGAGATGTTCCTTTTGTTGATGATAGTGAAGTAAATTGAACCACATTTCTTTATCAAAAGGTTTAAAAATTGTCACATTCAACAAAACACACAAAGACCATAATTCTGAACTGTTTATCTAAAAAAAGCAAAAGGCATAAATAATAGTAAGAGTAGAAATTCTCCAATTTGGGTTGAATTCCATTCCATTCCAACTTACACCATATCTCAAATGCTGTGAAACGTGACAATGATTCCTTTGAATTTTGTCGAATTACAAATTGAACTCTGGACATTTGCTTCTTCGGATAAAAAAAAAAAAAAAATGCAACGTATTTATTTTGTGTTATTAGTACTTGAAGTTACAGTAAGTGACAGTCACACACGTCGAGTGGAGCCAAAATGGTTTAGAAAAATATACATATTAGTGGAAATCCTGCTGTGAGGTTCCCTTCCACCAAACAAAAACAGACTTCATATTATCTTTACTAAATGAAAGTGGCTGCCAAACAACATGGCACTGTTGGAGTCTATGTTGGAGCGAACCCAGCTCACATTGGCAACCTCTGCATTTCTGCAAACAAAGCTGGACGTCCCGCTGGGTCCGAGTTGGACAGTGGACAGTCTAATTACGTGCTCACACACTCCACTCTTGGACCTGATAGTGAAATAGTGAAGTGTACCAGGAAAGCAGCTGCTGTATTGACCACATGATTAGAATGAACGCTGGCACCTGCTGAGTGAAACGTCACAGTGTCCCCACACAGACACAAAGTGGAGCTTCTCTGTGGACAGGATGTTCAGCAGAATGTTCCACCAAACAGAATCTTAGCTGTTGTCAGGAACGGGCAGCATTTGTCATAATTCTATTTAAAATACGGTTTTCATACTGAATGCAGAAAGCAGGCTAACAAATCAAACGAGTCGGCGTCAGAGAGGCCTTCTAGGTTAAAGTAGGTATGACTTGATTAATTCTAACCACCAGTGGAACGATTTGCAAAAACGTCTATGGAAATTTGCATTCAAAAGCTTTAAAATGACGTTTGATGGCAACGCTAGCCAGCAGCTAATGGCGATGTTAGCTAGCAGCTAATGGCGATGTTAGCTAGCAGCTAATAGCGATGTTAGCCAGCAGCTAATGGCGATGTTAGCCAGCAGCTAATGGCGATGTTAGCTAGCAGCTAATAGCGATGTTAGCCAGCAGCTAACGGCGATGTTAGCCAGCAGCTAATGGCGATGTTAGCTAGCAGCTAATAGCGATGTTAGCTAGCCACTTGCTAATAGCGATTTTTAGCTGGCTAGCTAGCGGCTAATGGCGGTGGTTAGCTAGCTAGTGGCCCGTTCCACACAACTCTGAACTCTACAATGGCCGATTTCCTCCTTGTAAAATCTCTATAGAAAGACTGTAGAGGTCAAAGTCCTCACTGGAAAGTGGTTTGATGGAGCCAAACTCAGAGCCACAGTGAGAATAAGTGGCTCTGAAATTAATTTTGTCTTGATTATTTTATCTCAGTTGACCCCATATTGTGGGAGGAGAGACAAAAAAAGACAAAATAATCTTGTTATGTGCAAATGGGTTGCGTGGTTGTAACAAGTAGGCTGATTCACAACACTAGAAAATACAAAAAACTTGCATGTAATTGAACAACATTCATTAACAATCTGGTATGATTAATCAAAGTCGATATTGAAAAGAGGAATTATCAAAGCTGTAGTGTAAACAATGTACTGTTTCCTCTCAAGAGGCCTTGGCAGTGATCTATTCAGTCTCTATTCCTTCATACACCCAACAAACTTTGAGCTCTCTGTCCCCAACTTAGATTTAACACTCTCAGCGTGACAACACACACAGCAAGTTAAGATAGATTCTCTCAGAATTCAATTTTATGACATCAACACTTGGGACAAATAGATCAATGATTTTAACTCATGCAAGTATCTCTTCCAGCAGTCACATATCTCAGTTTCAGCAGCAGGTTTGTCTAACGTAGTTGTTCTGTTGAATCACAATGCAGCTACAGCTGCACTGAAGGTCAGACACTGCGTCCCAGGAACAATTGGTTTCGCACAACGACTGGAAGCTTTCCAACATTCATACCAGGCAGACAAGAGACTCCAACAACCAAAATAGCAAATAGCACAGGTTTGAGATGTTTCAGGAGTTTGGCCCTGTGGGATTGGCCATCACATGGATTGTTGCCACTGCCCATCACTGACAGACCTCTCTTGGGATCTGTGGGTGGGCTACATCACTGAGATGAGCAGGCCTTGATCCATTTATATTCAGAATGACATTGTGTGAGTCTTTTTAGTGTTTGTTCGCCCTGGCCAGGACTGTCAAGTTCAGTCGTGCAAATTGATAATAACGAGGAGTAACCTGGGGCCTTGAATTATTATACTTCTGTCGATCATTAATTCAAGCACAATGTCAAACTACACAAATATGAACAGAATCAACTGATGGTTTTGTTTTTTTATTTAAGTCCAGGGCGGGGGGCTTAATTTTTATTCTTTCTGTTGACAAAATTTGCGAAACACTCTGGATGAAACATTGATTGCTCAAGTGGTGTTTTTTTGATTTACATAAATAGTTGTTGACAGCTCGTGCTAATAGGACGTGTCATCAGGGTCCAATGTAAGTATTGGCCCTGACATCACCCAGAGGATGTAACTCTAGTCCTCCAGAGAGTTCATTAAGCTTTGACAGATTGCTGTTTGGGTCGATTTTATTTCAACAATGCATGACAACAGGATTTCATCCTCCAGTGCAGTGAGTCTGCTCACAATCACCAACTGTTGTGTGTTTTGTCATTATATCCTCCTAGAGCAAAGGAGAGCTGCCAATTCGTAGACTATTGTTCTTCACCACCGTCGAGGAAACCCAAGAGTCTTTTCTTCATTGCTTCTCCAAAGCTGCTTTTTAATCTCCAATGAGTATGGACGGATGGACAGACACCCATCCACAACACTGGAGACTGATAAGTCATACATTAATAACTAATTAGGTTCTTCTAGGAATTATGATAAAACATCTTACACGCTTTGGGTAAATCTGTATTAAATGATGCCAAAAGACATAAAGAATAAAGGGAAATAAAAAAAGCCGTAGCTAAAAAGTAAAAGCTGTAATGGATTTTAATAGATTTTTGTTATTAGCAGATTTTCTTCAAATAAACCTTTAACTATCAGCTAAAATAGTGTTCAAATCACTGGAAACGTTGGCATGTTCTTTATCATTTAAAATAAAGTGTGGTTTAAAAGTAATGTTTGGCCACAGACTAAGAGTGTATGAAGTTGATACTTTAGAGGTTAAGAGGTTACAGCCACTTTGGATGAATGTGTTCAGCATTTCAAGCCTAAGTAGTGATAACGACGGCCTCACCTTGGACTGCTGTTGTGACACGTGTGAATGTTTGGCATTTCTCTTCGGATTTGGCTAAATTCACCATTTGATATTTGTGAGTTGACTGCTTGCCACCGAGACCATGTGTCATGGATGACATGTGGTCCCTGTGGTATCTGTATGGTGCACAGCCGTTGTAACAAGGCCGGCTTAAGCCTTTATTGGTGTAACAGAAACAGCTTTGGCCTCATACCAAGCATGATCTCTGCCCATAACAGTGTGTTAGTGGATCAGGGAGATCATTTGAGTCAATCAGGACTACAGGCTGTCCAATAAACAGCCAGATCACAAAGCTGTGATGGTGATTATCATTAATATTCTTGTTTTCAGCCTTCCAGCTGCCATGGAAAATCCATTTTAATTAGCTTACTACCCTCTTCAAAGGAACAAATCGCTTTAAAGATTGAGCACATTATTATTGGCTAACGCTTGGCAATATTTTTAATGCCCTTTTTCTAGTTTGACCATTGGTAACATAATGTTACAGCCGTGTGTATTTACACCTCGTATGGTTTTTTAAAATAATACTTGGGGAGTATTATTGTTTTATGGCACACGTAGCTTGATATCACAGTGGGTTTTTGTACCTTTTTAAAAGTTACACGTTGTGTAATTCTCTGTTCTTGACCCTTGTCGACAGCTCGGAGAGACTTCTTCACATTATTCTTTCTGAGCCTTGTCAGATGTCTATGAATCCTGATTTGTTGGAGATCAGATTCATTAGATCGTATCCCTCATTTGAACACTGTGTGTGCATCACAAACAATGCTTCATGATTGCCGTATGAAATAATCATTCCAGATAATTGATGGAAATTGATGTTCGTTATTTTGTGACATTGCAATTTAAACATCTTCATCCCCCGTTTGCCAGCAATAACCTTTTGTCTTCATCGCCTCCTCGCTAATTTTTGCACTTCACCGAATGAATCCAAGGAAGAGGGGAAGTTATAAGGGGGCCGTCTCACGTGTCGATGATAAAAGCCTGTTCTGACAGAAGCTTTCAGGCCTGAGATTTCATACTCATCACGTCGATAGATAATACCCTTTGTCTTAAATAGAACCATGGAGGCATGGCCTTTTATAGTGCTCGTCCTATTGTTGGCAGCGTTGTGAATCAGAAAAGGGGAGGGGAGACAGAAGGATGACACCCGTGCACAGTGGATAAAGAGGCCTCGTCTCTAATGGGCCACCTCCACCCTGAGTGTGCTGCTTGTCTCCGCCGTATCCGTTCCACCTTCTGTGTCCTCAGAGCTCCCTTGTAATGGCCCCCAAGAAGAAGGAAGAGCCCAAACCTGCGCCGGCCCCCAAACCCCCAGAGCCAGAGCGCCCCAAGACCCCAGAGTTTGACGCTTCATCAGTGACGGTAAAGACAAACACAAAGAGCAGATTCTTGTCTTTATTTGGGTTGAGTGTTCAAAGGTGAATCAGTGACAACTCTAATGTTTGATGTTGTTATTTGTGTGTCCATCTACCCAGAAAAGCCATTACAAAATCTACATTTCAGATTTTTAAAACTGTGACTTTTACTAGACTGTATAATTCTCTTTGCTCTATCTGTCTCTCCAGTTTCACCCAGAATGCATCCTGGTATATTTGGAAACTTAAGACTTTTCACTAGATTTTGAAAGAGAACTTTAGACCGTGGACACCATTGTGATTTGCGCTCAACTCAGGGTTTAAAAGCTCATTTTGAAAATGAGAGATTGTTCCAGAGATTTTTATTATACGATTATAACGTTTTTATTCATTTCACAATGAGAATGTTGCATCTGAAGACCAAACAGTGGTTTCATACACTGCTGAGTTGTCGTCCAGCCCGTTTTTCTTGAGCAGTAGAGACCTCTAGTTGCGTGCACTGGGTAGTACAAGACAAGCAGGATTGAATGGATTATGACGGTGCTGATAGAATTGCAAAATTTGCATGATATTGAAAGCAGTTCCACGGCATCATAGACTATTTGTAAAACTCTAACCGCACATAATACATCGTGTTATACACCAGTTGGGACTTTGTAGTTCAGGTCGTATTTGGAAACAATCTAACTGATAAAAGACATCATGGAAAAGTGTCTCCTGCTGACTTGGCCCTTTCTCAACGGATGAATTCTGTCTTTCTACTCGAGCGCCTTACCACCGTGCTACAATGGAGTGTGGTCAAAGCCACAGAATGTGATTTTCATTATATCTGTGAATAGCAGACCACCCGTACCACTTCTCTGAGGGACAGAGGGTGGAAAAAGCATCAGGAAGAAAAATACAGATAATTATATCCATCACCATCCATCTTGAAAGTTGCTTGGATAAGTGTTTTGTTAATATTTGGACAGAGCTTGGTGGAAAGGCTGCGTTTGTAGATATCCAGACATCAGACAGAGTCTGGGGGCGTGCACCGTGTGAGGGGAGGCCAACGTACACACGCCATATAAATAGTCTTCGTGTGTCATGTTTATTCAGAACCGTCATTTATTTTTAGATGTACAATAACACATTAAGTTCCTGGTACAAATGAATCGTCAATGTCAAACAGGTTTTGTTAACCATTAGTGACAGGAAACGGCTGAGTTTAGCTCTCTGAGAAACACCGGGTTGTACTTCATTTATACTCTGCAGTGCCACTTCTTACAACTTTGTATCTCTTATATTTATTGATTCTACTTAGTTTTTGATTATGTAGAGCGGCTTATTTAATTATTGATATGATATTTTATTTGAACCCCATTTTCACAGCTCGGTGTTGATTAACTCTTTAAGAAAGAATGGGATTTTTTAAAATTTCCCTTAAATTCTCTCTAATCTGGATTTTCTTGTGAACGAAATATTGCCCAAAATGCATCCTGATACTTTTGCTAACTTTGGAAACTTTGAGCTTCTCACCAGAATGTAAAATAAAACTCCCGTGTTCATTGGTTTCTCGGGGTTATATTCAAATTTGGTGCATCTCTGTCATTGTAAATCTGAATAAACCGTTTAGGGGCTGTAAAATATGGAACACGCAGCAGGCTCCGTCATTTGTGACCTTGTTGAGCGCTCGCTTCAGCCTTCAGCGTAATGTAATCGTTTACGGAGCAACAAATCCCGGCGTTAACAAGCAGAAAGTGTTAGACTCAAGGTCACTGCGGATCATCGCCGACTAAGATTGGAACGCATGCTTGGAATGAGCAGCGCTCCATCTGTAACTTAATCTGTCGGGATTGTCGCCACCACTGGGACGTTTGGTGTAAAGGAGAGAGAAAGGTCAGCAGGGTTAAGGGGTCGCGCTGAACACTTGGTCCTCCTTCACCGAGTCGTTTCCTCTGCACGTGAGCCTGCCGACTCGCTGCCACGTCGTCCCTGATCTCCTTTGTCTGCTTTGTTTCTTTTCAGCTGGAGTTCACCCCCGAGCAGATTGAGGGTAAGGTTGTTGTTGAAGCTATTGTTACAGTTGTTGTTTGGACTGTCAGCTATTTATAGAGGGAATGAATGGTTTGCTGTGAGAGTGTTTTCCATCAGTGTTTGAAAACCGTCCGGCAACAGCTGATGTGGAAGGTCTCCGAGAGATGAAGGTGCATGGCGGTCGATTCCTAAAGGTTTCATTACGCCTGACTTTGCTCTTGTTGAAGGACACTTTTTATCTGAGGCATGTGTCATCATACGCGACGTTAGTCTACCAGAGAGAAAACATCTTCAAAGACCACCGATCAGTATGCAGAGCAACCAGTTAAGGAAGCGAACAGATTTAGAGAAACCTGTGTTGTTGTTGTTGTTGTTTTGTGTGCACAGACTTCAAAGACGCCTTCCAGCTCTTCGACAGGACGCCAACCAGTGAAATGAAAATCACCTACGGACAATGTGGTGATCTGATCAGGGCTTTGGGCCAGAATCCAACCAACGCAGAGATCATGTACGTTCTTGGAAAGCCCAAAGCTGAAGGTAGGCACAGTGTTTGGATATTAACACCTTATTCATCAGCCTCCCAATCCTATCATCCAATCCCTGCCCTGAAAAAACTGCAGCCACTTCCCAGAACCTCCTCACTAGATAGAGTTTTGCTTTGTTTCCCTTGTTGGAGAAATTGATGCAAATTGTTGTGGTAAGAGCAGAAATGTAAGATGGAAACAAGATGGTCTAGATTACGCCCCTCCCCCTCCACTTGTGACCCGTTGCATGTTTCTGCAGACATGCAGACCAAGATGCTTGACTTCGATCAGTTCCTGCCCATCCACCAACACATCTGCAAGGCCAAGGACCGCGGGACATTTGAGGACTTTGTGGAGGGTCTGAGGGTGTTTGACAAGGAGGGGAACGGGACGGTCATGGGTGCTGAGCTCAGACACGTTCTAGCAACACTGGGTGAGTTCAACGTGTCACTCTGCGTTCACACGGCGGGTTGATGGAGCCCAACTCTGATTAATTGTTCACGAGTGGAACAGAGCCGATGTGCAAAACAGCTGTGGAAGCTGGGAAAAAAACGATCAATCGGAATTGGGCATCGAGTGACGTAAATGTTGATTTTATAAAGCCATCATTATAAAATATATATATATTCATATTTATTTCGTTTCGTTTGTAAACTCAGGTGAGAAGATGAAGGAGAACGAGGTGGAACAGTTGATGCAAAACCAGGAGGACACCAATGGCTGCATAAATTATGAGGCTTTTGTAAAATACATCATGGCATCTTAGATAAGGGTGCATCTCCTTCTTCCTCATTGTCATTCTGGTCTGCCACGACTCTGCCGTAGGAAATCAATTGGAATGTTTAATGAGGTTTTTCTCCAGCTTCGGCAGAAGACCAAGACACCGAACCGTTGACCCCAGAAGACCTTTGCATTTCTGTAAATTCCACCTCGTATTTCTTTCTCATTTCTTATGTGTCTCAGATGGATCAATAACTCATAAATATTACAACTTTTTTTGATTCACTCTGCGCACACATTGCACTTAATAAATGTTCACAATGTGGATCACAGTAAACTGGGACTTTTCCTGATGACTTCTTTACCAAATGTATGCTGCTTTCTCGTGGCTCATACTTTCGTTTATGTAATGTGTTGGAAAGATAATTTGCTCCTCACAGAATTTAAACAAAGAGCTCAAAACACTTCAATGAGAGTGGAGAGAAAAATGAGAAGAAGAAGCTGTACTCGGTGCAGAAGAAAGACTCAAAGAGAAACATGCAAATCTACAGATAACAAGACTGAAACATCAATGCTTTCTAAAATATTCATTATTCCCAATGATAACAAACTCCAATCCATTGCTGAAGATAAACATAAATTTATAATAAAACTGATCACTTTACGCTCTCCTCTGGGGAAAGTAGTACTTCCCTTTATGGCCACAGGATGGCGGTGTTGTCCAGAAATTCAAGCCTCAGTAACTAATGTGGTAAAAGTGTTATCAGTGCTGTGCTGAGAGGATGCAGAGTATCCAGAGCTTTTAAGGTTTGTTTATGGGGTTTGACTGGAAGCTGCAGGCTCAGATTTGACATTGAAGTGAGAACATAATAAACCTGTGAATTATCATTCAGCTGTAGTACAACATTCATCACAAGTCCCACAACAACAGAGGCTCTAATGACCTGCATTATAGCGGTCACTAATTATTTCGATGAGATTGAGTGTCATTAGATATGAGTCTGACCAGTGGTACATCCTCATTTGAGTGAATCCACCCCTCGCAGTGCTTCAAATACAGACTCTGTCTTATCTAATTAACAGAGCCGCCAAAGCTTCAGAGCGTCCAGACAAACCAACACCTGTTTATCTCTGTCGTGTTGGTCTGTCTGTCAGTAGATCACAAAAAATTAAGGACGGATTTCACTGCAATTTGGTGGACATGTTGGACATAATCCAGGGATAAGCCAAATTAACTCTGGCTCTGGTCAACCTGATGGTGGCGCTGTAATTACACTTTTGTGTTTTAACCTGTGTCTACATTTTCAGCCATTTTATATTTTTTGCATACAATTTCTGGTAAAT
>OMNV01016564.1:0-15190 GCA_900303265.1 Brotula barbata | reverse complement strand
TCCCCAATGGCTGCCTGTCCAATTCAGAATCGACTTCAAAATCCTCCACCAGCCTTCCAAAGCCCTCCACAACCTGGCCCTGTACCTCTCTGGTCTGACTCCCTTCAGGCCTACATCCCATCCTGCTCCCTGCCGTCCTCCTCAGCTGCTCTCCTCATGAATCCACCCTCCCACCTGGGCACCGAGGCTGCTCCGGTTTTTAGCAGAAATTGGCAACTCACGTGCACGGTCACATTTCTAACCAGACACTAAATCCTTCGCTTGATGAGTTTCCTCTTCTCGTTTTGTGCATTCGCCTACTTTGTCAATGTGCGATTTTAGCTTGTGGCTCCTAGTTTACGTCACTCGTGTATCGAACCCATCCTTTCTCTCGGGTAGTTATTTTCATTCATTGCTACGTCTACGCCCGCCTAGCGTCGTCGCACCATCCATTCATCAGTTGGTCCAATCGCTTGGACGCGCACCTTTTTAAACTCCATTCGCTAACATTTCTCTCTGCTGCTTTCAGGGTTTTTCCGAGTCCTCCTGAAAGAATTCCAGATTCCCTGGTATTCCCCTCCTGTCCCGCAGCTGCCGCCCCTCCTACTGCCCACCCGCTCTTACGCTCCGAGCTCATCGTCACGCTTCCGTTTCCCCGAGTACTCCCACCCATATTTGCTCGATTGTCCAACATTGTTAGCATGCACTCCAACATTTGTTATCCTACCTGTTTTTGAACTTTGCCCTGTTTTTTGAGTCTGATTGGCCACTTTGTTACCTTAGCCTGTTAGCTGGCTCCCACGTTTCCTGACCCCTGCCTGCTTATCGATCTCTGAGTTTAACTGTCCCCCTGAGCCTGTTCCTTCGCTCTCGGTGTTCTGCTTTCGGGTAGTATTTCCTGGAAATGTGTCACATAGTTAAAGTCGTGCGTAATCCCAGCCTTACACACTCAGTGTACCTCCGGATCAAGCACAGCAAACAATCAGGGTAAGACACACAGAAGACGCAAGGAGAGGCCGAAAAAATAATGAATTAATTTGCTTCTCTGCTAATGGGGGAAAATATGCATACACAACAACATCACTCTAGCACTGCAAGAAGTTCACCGAGACAACCTAGTTGGATAGCAAATGCATCATCGCCTGTTCCCCACTGGTGCATGCAAACAGTGATTACTAAGGTCAGCTGACAACGTGAACTTCTGTGTTTTGTAGGACGAGTATTGAGCCTGGAACTAAGAGATAAGTGTCAAGGACCGTGCTGGTAGGAGGGTGGGGTACCCCGCTAGGACCAGCTCGCCCAGCCCATTGTAAAAAAATCACCCACCGCTACAAAACAATTTCACATGATAATCTACAAATACCCTCGGTGTTACAAGAAAGACAAGACAAGGAAAAAAATCACCCATTCACACACCCACGGCAGAGGTAAGCATGAAAGACACCATCCTGCTCATCAGTGCCAATGAGGGGTTCACTGTCTTGAAAATGAGTTTGCTTTCCGCTGCTCAATCTGCCCCGTCCACCAACTTTGATGAAACATGTCTCGAAAGCAGCACGGCATTGCATTGTGGGATTGCCTCATTGATTAAGAATACATGTTGCTATCTTTCAGAAATGGTCAAAGTCTCAGTAGACAGCATATTTGAGATGTTTACGAGCTGAGACAGACCTCTTGTTGTGGATGAACGGATGAGGACTGTAGATGTAGAGAGATCCCTGGGCATCCAGAAAGGACCATAATCAACCAGTTGAAGCAACAGCTTATAAACATCATATAAATATAATAATGAAGATATATTGCATACAGAAGTAAGTCAGGACCAGCCAGGAGCAAACTAGAACAAAGGATCGCAAGAAGGAGACAAGCGAGAGACTGTCAAGGGGGACCAAACCCCTCACACATACTGAACCAGCCTTCAGAATGAGGATCATTTTGAGTTTGGGTCTCACTGGAACAATTAGAGTGTAAAGGAAGGCTGAGCTGCTGTCAGCACATCTTCACGGAGGATTAATTAATTCTTCGTTAGCCTATGAGGACTGCAGCAGGAGAATGAAAAAAAAAGCTGTAGATGAGAACATTTGTGTCACAACTTCATAACAACTTTAATCAACTTTGCAGACTGTTGGGAGGCTGCTGTGCAACAGCACCAGTTACTGTCCCATCAGGCCATTCTAGAGCCCCTTTGAGTTATTTTGATTTATGACTGACCAAAAGTATGGAAAGTTGACCTGTATTGTTAAATAAAACATATAATTACGTAACTCCTTTTTATTTAAACCACACGCTCTGTTTCAGGTGTTTGCCAAAATGTAAATCTCAGTAGTTTTGCTCTAAAGATATTGTTTTAAATGATTCAAATGATCCTTTTCCTTTGTCTCTGTAGGTAACACCAGCCTTTACAAGATCACTCACAGACCAGCGGCACGTTTCAAACATGTATCCAACCAGCGTTTTTTACACTTGCTCTGTCCATTGGTGAAAGTCTGCTTGTTAGGTTGTAACTAATAACACGAGTGTCACCCTGCAAACACAAGTTCACCTGCTGTCGACTCGGACGATTCAGGTCAGAGTGACGTTAAACTACAAAACAAATCTTACACTCAAAACCTTTCAAATCCTTTCAAAGACTTCACATTGCAGAGAGTGAAAATAAAATGTGATGCTTTTGCTATACACAGCTGTTTTAAGACCTTTGAAAGATGGATGTCAGACTTTTAAACAGTAAATATGGCCTCATTTGAATGTAGAACCCTGAAAATGTCTAAAACAGTAGGAGGAAAACGAAATATTGGTAATTTTGATGTGTATCGCTGTTGTTGTTATTGACATATTATAGGTCCTATGTACAAACGTTGCGTGTTGGACTATCTGGTCTTGACAGTATGTTCAAACTACCGTATACAAAGTGTGTTTGGGTGATATTGAGTCAAATATGAAAACTGGTGCCAGGTGTTTGCGTCGATGCGGCTAATGATTAATCTCAGTTTATGACCATCATGGTCACACAGAATTTTGGTCTTTTATGATTTTAATGAAAAGTTTCTCCCCTACAATATGAAGTAAACAGGGAAGAGCCCATTAAATATTTGTCTCAGTCCCAGATGGGCTGAGATGTGAATGGGGATGGGAACGTGAAAAGTGCCATTATGGCTGAAGTGAGCCAAGATCTCACCTCTTGAAAGAGAGGAGATGGTGAATGCCGGTGGAAATGAGTTTGGTTTTTGTCCGCGCTGCACTTAGAGATCACCTTGGTTCATCTGAAATGGCGTCCATGTACGCCAGGTATGAATGTAACTCAACACACAACAACTAACTGATAAGGATGTCTAACATCCTGTGTGTGCTAATTTGGTGCCTTTCTATTCATTGATTAATGATAATAGAAAGCATTATGTGATATCAATGTTATCCTCTCTCCCCCCGTGTTGGATAATATGCAGCCATATTTGATATGTAGCACAATACCAAATGTTTTGATGAAACAATCATGCTGGTGATTTTGATGATGATGATGATGCTGATTTACCATTGGGGAGGCTGAAAGTGATTTTTTTGTTCATTTGTTTTCCTTTTTTTCCGAGGTTGATGCCAGTCCGAACAGGTTGCGTCTTCTGGCTTAGAACTGCATGGGTTCACTTCTAGTTTGTTGTAAGAAACCCATGACTGATGCATTCGTGACATCACAAGCTTCCTGTCCTTTTCTGCCTTTGTTATGTACTAATCTCTATCAGCCAGTTTACTACAATACGATACGACGATACTTTATTGTCAGAGTTGGCAGAAATTTGTCTCACAGGCAAACCAGTCCCAACGTAAAGATCAAATAAAATAACGTCGAAGAGGGTAAGAACACACGGTTGCACCAATAAACCTGACTATGCACCCAGTTTGACATAAAGGTTGGATCTCTGATTTAGCAGACACATAGATTTGGAAGCAAAGGAGCATTTAACCCTTTGGTGTCTGAATGGTTGGACCGTGCACTTCCAGATGATGGTGTTGAAACTCTTCCTCCGGTCAAGATATCAGCTGACCTCAGTAGTCTGGAATAGTACTTTACAACTCCAATAATGCAATGTAGGTAAGGAATAATGTGAAATATTTGTACCATGTCGCCCACCATGTTGTTTGTTTTGGTCAAATCCAGGGTCACATGACAATCGTACGTCAGCGTTTTATCCTCGTCTGTATAACAATGCAAAAATTGGGGAAAAATCTGGAGAGTTTTCAGGAAAGCCTCTGCTTTTGGTGGCTGAAAACATTGTTTTAGTGTCTGTGAAGGTTGTCAGTCATCCAGGTCTTGGCTGTCCAAGAACGATTGAATCGAGGACAACTGGGCTTGATAGAAGATGCTTGAAGATATTTGCCTCTCATCCAAGGGGCTTCTTCAGTCCCAGGTATTTAACCTCTGTGGGGCCTTTGCCTGGGTCATTGAAACTACTTGGCTCATTAGCACTGCTGGTTCCCATTCTTGAGAGTCATTGGGCCAAATGTAAATGACCGTTGTTAGGGCCGCCACCTGGGGTCAGCTGGGGTCATCTGTGGCCAGGTGGTGAGTCTCCTGGGAAGGGAGTGTTTTAGTGAGGATAAAAGGGGAAAAAAATACATTTTCAGATTTATCCAGCTTAGTGTGGACATTGTCTCCATCGGCCGTCTGACACGAAGACCAATCCAGAAGACCCACATTACCCACATAGGGGAACCATCAGGGCAACTTGTACCGACATTTAATGGCCTCTTCCGTGAATCATGTCAAATCCGTCCACCAAGTTTCAATGAAGTCCATCAATAACTTTCTGAGCTACCCTGCCGAGAGACAGACACTCAATTACTGTTCATTAGTCAAGAAGTCCATCAATAACCCAACCGCTGGTTTATGAAGCTCAGATAATGACACAGTATGACACAATCGGCTCTGGATGTGTTGCACTACTTTTTCCTCAAACTACAATAAGTTGCTGCAGTCTTTTCAGAAAATGGAAGCCCTTGGGAGAGCGCGTCCTTCTGCACTCCCCTCAGGAACTGAGTGGAAACGCTTCATAGTCTGCCTGCTCCTGAATGAACCCGAACTCCTGCTTTGGGTCAGTTGAGGACAAAGATTTTCCTGCTTGTTTATTTGTTCACTATGGGGCCGTACTCATTTTGATATAGTCCTGAAGAGGTTTAGCAGTAACAGAAAAAACAGTAGTGCCTTTTTTTCTTCTTGCAGACTTCTATTTTTGGGGGACCCTTGCCCCTTACTGTCTCTGTATTGTCTAAATGTATCATCATAAATGTTAATACCAAGCAAATCTGTAGAACTTTACAATTTTTTTTTTTTATTCTTGTCTTCTTGTTCAAACTGTGTATCTTTTGTACTTAGTTTTCACTTTTTTCTCTCCTATGTAGTCTTTTTATTCTTGCTTCTTTCATTTATTCCATCATCTTTTATCTTTTCCTTTTTAAAAGTCTTCAAAAGAGTTCAAAGTATTAATCTCTACGAAGTACCTGAGCTTGAAGTAGATACCTGGTGTCATGTCGTGGGCACGTGCTAACGGCAAAGCGTGCCAAATATGAAATGATATTGTGTGTGAAATATAACAAACTCTTTTAGAAGGATACACAATTAAACTTGTCAAAAAGTGTTTCCAGCTGTCGTTACTGGATGACATACGACCTACTACGGAGATACTACGACAGATTGATCTGCTAGCTAGATTAGCCTAGCTTGATGACAGTTTAGGCATATGCGGCAGAAGATTTAGGCTACATAAACACAGATTTAAGGTACGGCTTTCATGTTAGCTGAACCTACACTCATCAAGTAAATATTTGACAGTTTTAAACATTTCACAGAACACAATCCGGACTGAGCGCATAAACGTACTTTGAAGTGGGATCCCACAGTCGTCCATTCTTGTCTTTGCACCCGATTGGCTCTAATCAGTCAGGTTCAGGTTCAGGTTTAGGATCTCTAAGCAGAACCTTGTTCTTGATTTCTCCATTTATTAGCAGAGGAGTCCACCACAGCAGCAGAATACACACTGCATCTCACTACTTCCTGTAGTCTCCCACTCATCGTTGTGATGGTTTCCTCCTTCGCTGACTGTACCCATACGCACCTTGGACACTTTGTTTGCGATTTACTCATCTTGTGCATAGGAATGCATTGTCTATTGCATTTGTATTTATCATCTCTCTCTCTGTCTCTCCCTCTCTCTCTCTTTTGTTCAAACGTATGTGAAATCAAGTAAATTGTATGTATGTGTTTTTCCTCTACTATGTAATTTATTCTTCCATCCTACGTGTCCTATTGCACACCTGGCCGTTGAATTTCCTCTCCTGTGTTTCATCATTTTTTTTTTTTGCTAGTTTTTCTTCTTCTTCCCAGAGAGCTTTGAGCCGGCCCATAAAGCCCTTCGAGGCGTCGTATGTGATATTGGGCAGCACAAATAAACTTGACTTGATTTATAGTCATGGTGTTCGGCACCACGGAGGGCACACACGCACGCTGGAGCCACGTGGGAATATTTTATAAATGTAGTCAGCGAAGCATCTATAAAACACCGATCCATCGTTTAGAATACGTTTCGCACATTTTCTGCTGCTTTACAAGAAGGGAGAAAAAAGCCAAGCATGGATTGGAAAGACATGGACAAGATAAGATGGATGCACACATCCCACTCAGCCACATGCATAATATCGGTGGAAATACAATAAAAGGTTCAAGAAGAAAGAAAGAAGGGTACTTTATTGATCACCGTAGGGAAATTAATTCTCGGCATTCTCGTCCATTCTCAATGAGGAGCGGTGGGCAGACAACACATGCACATGCAAACATAAACACACACAGCGGCGCCCAGGGACCGACTCCAGATCTTCTAGCTGCCGCCTAAAGATCAAGTAGATAAAAACAGACACAAACAGATTATATGTTTGTCTCAAACCCATTTAAATTATGGCGATAAATGAGTGACATCTAGTAACTAAGATCAGATCAAACCGTACGTCCACCTCATAAAACCTCCCAATATTTGCACGTTGCCTTGGAGCCGCTGCTATATACTATATTTTCTACAGCATCTAATAATGGATCCGTGTCTTTTCTGACTATCCTCTCGTGAAAAGATCTCTTGTTGAATCTCATCCAGTAAAGGTTGTTGTTTTTTTGTTTTTTTTTTGTTTATTTTTTTTTTTTTTTTTTCCGGTTTCTCTTTATATTTTAAATGAAAGCAAGTGCAGACTTGGGTTTTCTCAAAGTATCATGGGATTGTCTGTGCGAGTCCTTTGTACTTTTCCAGCACCCTTCGTCGTATCCATCTCTCTCCACTAAAACCTCCTGTGGCTCGTCTTCAGAAGATTATCCAGCAGATGTATCTGTGTGCGCGCATGTGTGTGCTTGTGTCCGTGTGTAACACTGTGTAGAACGTGAGGTTTTCCGGCCGTGAACACACGTGGAACTGAATTAAACAGCAGGAGCAGTCCAGTTTTCTTGTCGAGCCCAATATCTCACACAGGTCCACAACAGAATATCGATCGTAATGAAATAAATAAGCTTTTCCGTCTTCACACCTGTACTATGGATCTTTTCCCCTTTAATGTGTGTTGATTTATATGGACCTGAAGCAAAGTAATATTTCATTCATTTGAGCTGAATGATTTTATCTATGGGCCATACAAAAAAAAAAAGAATCAAGAACCAAGACACGTCATGATGAAGTGTTTAAGTTTAAAAACCCAGAAGGAAAATCAAGTTTATTTACCCTCAGGTGGTCGGCCATGATGTCTACCCATTTTTGTCCTTGATAATTTGGCAACGGGAGGCCTGCCGGTGCATAATCCTGATGGGATGGCAGACAATAATCCACTGTGACCACGACTGTTCCTAAGCTCAGACATTCACACTTCACATTCCTCTCCAAAAGCAATTTGACAAGTTGGGTCCGGAGTGCGAAAAACTTCAAACTCGCTGCAATCGATCCAAAAAAATAGGCCCTCAAAGCTCAATCTCCAGGACTACATTCACAGCCAAATATATTTCCCAGAGAGCTTTAGATATACTTGAGATATAGTTGAGTCCAATCAATGACGATCTGTCCTACAGCATAGCAAAGCTCATTGAACGGAGGCCCAGGATCAGCTGGTGGATGGGGGCGCACTTGTTGCACACTTTGATCTGAGAGGTTTTTTTACAATGATTCGAATGATGCTTTTTAGAAAATGAGTGATTTTTCTGTGTGTTGATTTTCTTCATGCTATCCCATCCACCTGTGCTGACCTCTACTTACAGATTTTGTTAGCTATAGTCTTACTCGATAACACTCATTGTTCCCTCTTGGCAAAACTGTACAGAGATCCATTCCATCCACTGATTAAATGATGAGAGGTGATCATACCGGTTGGTGCAGGCAGGCAGGCAGGCGCTCTACTCTAAAAGTAGAGACAGAAAGTAAAGACAGTGACCTCAGCCTATAGTTGGAGAAGTGAGGGAGGGAAATCTAATTAAAATTCAGCAACCAGAGAGGATAAAGAGGCAATGTCAGAAGTGACACTTTAAAAGTCAAGCTATAGGGCAGAGCTTATAGTTTGTCATCAAGCGACAGACAGAAAGGCCTGGAGTCAAGTAGAAGAGGCTGTAGTGGAGGAAGATGACAGTGTTTGAATGATGAAGAGACGGAGAGGAGGCTGTTCAAGGGAGAAAGCCAACGTTTAACAATAGACGGAGGAGGTAAAGGCCAAAGGCTGGATGAGAGATTGAAGAATGGATGATGAAGTCGAGTGATAGCGGGTCAAAAGTGCGTAAAGCTGTGGTTAAGAGTCCATCAGGGTCCCAGAATAAATCAACAGCACCCTCGTGTACAGCTGAAGGTGAAATTTACTGGGCGGTAGGTGGGTCACCGCTAGCACTGATGGTGGACCGATACACGATGGATCACAGTCGGGTGGTCCTCTGGTGTCCTCCTGGAGTTCTATTTTCAATATTTTTCCAAGTGTTAGAATGTTGTGTTGCCCTCTGGGACTGGAGAGGCAGGTAGAGTACTTGAATTCTCTGTGGATAAGAATTCCTCTCTGCATTTGACCCATCCCAGGTCATTCAGAACATGGTTACGAGTTGACCATCTCAAGGTCAACTCGTATCGCACGGCACTGAAAATGCAACCAGGGAACACACAAAGGACGAGGGCCAGCACGAAATCTAAGATTTTGACCTGTGAGGCAACAATGCTAACCCCTCTCACCAAGAGTGCAATGAGGTACCTGAACTTTATGACGCAACTGTTGTTCTTATTGATTTACCTAAACTTATTGTGTGTACTTTTTCGACTCTGGACACAACCACAAGAAAAACTAGCTTGCTGCTACTGACAACTAACATTAACTCTCTGCTAGCTTGTCAGTAGCAGCAGGCTAACATTAGCTCCGAATGGAAATGGAAAGACATGGGCGTCATGTTTAACAGCTGAAAGAATTTACTTCTGACATTTGCAGAAAATCGCTTCAGCTACTCAAAAAGTCTCACTGCCGCTGTGTGAAAAATCTGCACCGACAAATGTCACCAATGCAAGGGAAGAAAACTGAAAAACCGATGAAAATTGTTTTTATCAGTATCCCGTTGGGAACCTAAGCCATGGAGCACAGACAGAGGAACTAACAAGGTACCGCTGTACGGTCCGGGTTTGGGCTGTGAGATGTAGCGTAACATTGAACAAGATTTTTGCGTTCGTGTTCGTTTGCTTCATCACGGGTTGTTGTTCTGTTGTGTGACATTCTTACCTGTTCCCTGTTGTTATTGTTAACACTACTTTTTCTAAATCAATTTTCCCGTTTCTGTCCTCATCGTTTCAATGAAAGACCACCATCGACGACCCCTTTCGGACCCCGCGATGCGCCTGAAGGCAGCACGCTCCACATCAACCTGTGTGACGCAGAGGAAACGCCGCCAACAATGGATCGAATGCGGAATTTTCTGTTACACGATAACAGGCCGGAAAATGTAACATAAAAGCTCTGCGTACGCTCCAAGGAACCCAATCGTACTTTCCATCTCTTTATGGTTTCTCGGGTACGTGTGCATGTGTGTGTGTGTGTGTCATTTGACGCTAAGAGCTTCACCAGGCACTCGTTCCACAGACATCCTGACTCAAGACTGAAAGACCACATGGACTCTGTTTCAGAGTGGACTTTTACTTTAATATTTAATTGTTTCAGCCAAGATCAAAGCCGGTCTTTGCTGGAATATATCTTCACTCCTCCTTTTCCCCACTGAGAACAAATAAAACTCCGACCGAGATGAGAGAGACACACACAAAGAGACAGACGGTGAGACACTCTGACAGGTTGCTATGCTGTGTGTTTGTGTTTAGTACCCAGTGTTGTCAGGTTGATGCCCCAGGCGAGTTATTAAGCAGCAATCCTGCTGCCTCGGGCCACTTTAAGACCTTCACCGTCTCCTAATGCAGCCGGGGGACAGTGTGTATGTATATGTGTGTGCATATGTGTGTCTGCGTGCTTGTATTTGGGTTTGTGTGTACGTGTGTGCGCTAGCAAAAGTGTGTCAGTTCATTTATGTATGTCAACACCACCCACAGTATGTGCAGTTCACAGTGAAAGCAATATGACGAAACACGGGAGCGCAGTTAAGTGTGTAAATTCTTGAAAAAAAAAAGAGAGAGAGAGAGAGCCGGTGTCACCATCCTGTTCAAGCAGTCAACAGAAGGGATGCTAATCGAGGGGTGAAACAAATTGGAAGTTGGTTTGGATCGATCTGATCCTAAGAAACTACGGTTTTGAATCAGAGACTTCCGTGCGGAATTTTCCTGCAACAAAGATGGCAAACAAAGAAAAAAAGAGTTATCAGTTATGTCAGCGTGGTTTGATATAGAAGCTTCCGCCTCCACAGCTCCACCCACCCAACAATATGACACGTGTGGATTCCATCATTAGGAGGCGCTGCAGAGACGCGTTTCACAGGACGCCCACGTATTTCATGATGAACACATTCGCATCACACTGTCAAATGGGGAATGCATCCTCTGAGTGATTGTACTGAAGCCCTCCAGCAGCTGTCAAAACATGTTGTTGGTTTCCAACAAAAGAGACAGACTCGCTTTCATCCGTCGGACTTTCCAGTCGCCTTGAAAGTTTTCAGTTTAGAGTAAAAATGTATTTTTTTTGGTGGAAATTGTCTTCAAAACACACGAATCTGGGAAGATTAAAAAGTCGTCTTTTATCGTGAGGTCGATCGGGAAAGCCCCTGCAGATGATAAGACTAATGGGTGTGACTCTGTGTGTGTGTGTGTTGAGTCGTGGGTTGTCAAAAGAAAACTATGGTTCTGGCAGATCCAGATCAGCTTTAAATTTGTAAAAAAAAATAAAAAAAATCCATTCTTTTTCATTGTCATAGACGTCCATTCAGAACCGCCTGTCTTAACATAAGGTGACCACTTGATGGTAGCAGACATTTAGGATAGTACATCCAGCCTTTACACGAAAACACTCACTAACCTTGGGACCGGATCGCTACAGTTACTACAATTGCATTTTCAGATCGGAGTGACGTTTATCCTGGCGTAGCCGTGCATCTTTGTAGCCAGGCTACAAATATGCAGCTAGCCCCATCATTTAGCTGCGATTGTACGGATGCAGTGAGGCAATAATCCAGATCGGTTCCACGATCGTTGCAATCAATTTAGTAAATGTCTAACAAAGCCAGAAAGGATCATTCTAGTTTCTATGGGAGGTTTTCAGAGTCAGGTCATAAAGTCAAATATACTCACAAACGCAGCGTTTGGGTGTGATCGCACATTACTGATAAATGTTTGGTCCTGGTGGAGCTCTTGCGCTCACCGGCAGCTTTCTTGTTTCTCATTGTTTTTCGTGGATAAGCTTTGTGAAGCCGTACTGATGTGTTTTCTTGCCTCCGGCTGTGCACGGACCCTCAGTTGTTTGTAAATGGAAAACCGCTCTATGCACAGAGGAAACGCGAGAGGTGGAGAAACGAAGAAAAGCACCAAGATGCGGATAACAAAGTGCCGTATGTGGTTGCACTTTCTCGAACTACAGATGGTCCGCAGATATCTGTATGAATCTCTCTTTGCTGCCGGCGTGAGTTTCAGTTTTTCCCTCCTCGCTTCAGACTTTGCTTAGATTTGTGGATTTTTTTTAGACTCGCAGTGATTCGTCTCCGCTATCACAATATTGCAGCAATGTGCCAGACTACTGCCCGGGCCCCGCAGCTATTTTAAGTAGTTTGCAGCACAGCTATAAGTGAATGGATTCATGCGTGCGTGGACGTGTGGGGAGGCTCATCCATGTGTCTGTGGATGTTTGTTTGTTTGTGTGTTCTACCCTGGCCTGTAGTGAAATCTGCCAAATTGTTCAGGTCAGATGTATTTTCCTTGACCTCTCGAAATGTGTGTGCGCGCGCGCCGTCTCCACGTCGTTCCACAGCTAAACGTTATTGCTCGAGCCAGAGATTACACTCTTTACATCCCTATTACCAGCTGCTCTCTCACTTCGTCTGCCTCTCTACCTCACAGTCGTTTTCCTCTCTCCATCCACCGTCTGCTTTCGTTCGACTGCCTCTTCCTCTTTGCATCGCTCGCGTTTTAACTCTCGGGCAGGAGCTTTAACATTACGGTAAACGGGGTGATATTGCATTTCGATACGCCACATATTATTTCCCCTTCAATTTCTCTGCTTGCCGAGGCCTTTCTTCTTGTCCACATCCTTCTCTGCCTTCCTCCCTATCTCACTGTCATAATGTGTTGCAGGCAGGACGGCGTGACGACTGGGCGGAGAATGCAAAACTCTTCCGATAGCCTCGGTGTGGTTTTTTTTTTTGATCGTTTTGTTTACTGAGTCTGAAAAAGTCTTAACAACAAAATCCAAGAGAGTGAGACAGCATAAAGCAAACGCTTTCACTTAAATGAACGTCAACTCTTCGCCATAACCAACACTTCAATAATTCATTCGCTACTGTTTAGTTCCTACATACTTTATATGTATATTTTATTTATTGGTATATTATTTTTAATATAGTTTTTGATGCAATGAAAATGTTTTTTTTTGGTGGTGTTTTTTGTTTTAAGGTTTGTTAGGTTACAGACTTGCAAATTATGGACATTCGTTTACATTTAGATCACATGTGACCTTTGACCAGAAATACACATGAACACTTGACCAAAGATCATTCCTCTGATTTATCCATTTCTCGCTCGTGTGTGTATTTTTATACCTTATTTCTGCACAGTCATGTCTCCGGTGAGCCATAATGGTGCAAAATTGGTTGCTAAGTGACTTGAGTCGAAATGCAAACCTTCTGTCTCCCCTCTCTGTGCTTATCTCACTGGATCTCATTAAATTGATAAAACATCTCACTTATACACAAAGAGGATTTAGAGTTTTATCTTCCTCCAAAAAGACAATCTGTCTGCATGGAGCAATAATTAAACCCAGTCTGGAGGCGGTCTGCATCATTATATACATCATATCTATATATATATATACACACAATATGCAGAATGTGGATAACATTAATGATAATGCTTCCGAAACATAAAGAATTAGCAGTGCGATGTACGTCTACATGCACGGTAAAACCTTTGTTCCAGTTTTTCATATGGAAATGTAAACAAAATAGTTTGATGGAAATTTGCATTGCATCAAAATTGATGTACCGCCAACGTAAGACTTACGGCGTGATAATCTGCTCGATGTATCTTGAAAAGATGCACTTGGAACTTGAATTAAAGGCTTTATTTCTCAAAGTACCAACTTATCACTCCAATAAAAAAAAGACATTTTCCATTTTGCACTTATGGGCTACAATAAACATGCATCATAAATTCCCAAAAGGGAATGAAAGTGGAGAATCCAGAGATAATATCAATCAATACGTAACAATCAGTGAGGAAATATAAAAATTGCCCTTTTTTTTTGTCCCTTATTACATCTTAAACACTGTCTGTCAACCAGTCATTGAATCCACTTTAAGGAAAGTTATTGTTATTTAAATGACTGTGGATATATTTAAGAAACTCAAGTAAACAATGTAGAAAAGCTATAAAAATCTCATCGCTATGGGATTCAAAAGGATTTAAAAGGATTTAAAACCTGGAATTCATTACGATAACAATATTTTCTCCATTATTTGTTTATTTAATTCCCTTAAAATGTTTTTTTTTTTAATTTATTTACATTATCTAATGATTAAATTAAATCATTCCATTAATTCCTACTTTATATAGATTTCCACAGAATGCCCAGGCGTACATTTGAGAATTTTGGGGATTTCCCCAGAATTCATTTGTTGGCACTGTCACTCTCCGGTCACCAACATTAATTTTATGCTTTAAAGAATCCAATCTTCCCATTTGAAAATTTCCGATAAAGTGAAGCACAAGACTGCCAAAATAAAGCCAAAACAAACACAATTATCTTAATTTGTTTGCACCGATTGTTATTATGTTGGAAGCATTGAGAGCATTTAAAGTGGCTGGAAACTTTGGAAAGCTGTTAATCTGTCTGAAATCCCCACTAAACCTTAGGGCAAAACAAAAGCTCTGGACTGAAGCTTTCTTAGTGGTGAGACACATAGATTAGAGGAGGAGTTTTATAGCAAACTAATCTCATTTTAAGTCAGATTTAGGCTCTGTGTGCCTGTTGCGGTTGCTGAGGTGAAGCTTATGCTACACAAATCCAAATCTAAGAGGAGCCTTGATGTTTGTTTGGAAGCTTTTGCATGATAGGGGATCAGATTGCATCCAGGAAACAGGATGCATTCTGTGCGGTGGAGGCTGCGCCCAAACCGAGCTGAGCTGGCATTTGAAGAAGATGAATACAGACAGCGTGTGTTGTTTACTCGCTGTTTAATGATGCCCACCAGTTATCTCTTAGGTGATCATAAGTGCAATCTGTATGCAAAACGTGCAAAACTAGAACACACGCAGGCGGTTGGAGCGTACGGGGAAAGTTTTAACATACTTGAATGATGAGAAATAGGGTGAAAAATAATGGCGGCGCAGCCATTTGGATGAGTTTTTGACCGCTGTGTTTTTCCGGGCTGTCTTCCTCTCCCGGTTGTTGTATCTTCCTGCTTCCCGTGACTGTCTGACAGGCAGATGTTTGGGCTGTGAGGTGAGGAGGTGACTCCACTGGGAGTCCTCCAACCAGTAATTGGCTGTCACACACAGCTTCCCAAAGTTGGCAAATCGGATTTCTTGGCATC
>OMNV01016563.1:14787-48353 GCA_900303265.1 Brotula barbata | reverse complement strand
CAAAGTGTGTTTAGCACGGCAGGTAGCATAAGGTACTGTTGGTCTGCAACACGGTCTCCTTATACTAACGTTACGTTACAACTAGGGCCGGGACTTTAACGCATTCAATAAGATTCATTCATTACACTAAATTAACGCATTTTAATCGCTGTTATTTTCGCACCGCGGAACGTTTCTCACTGGATGAGTTTCAGGTGTACCGATCGTACCGGAGCACCGATCGCTGCCTGAACGCAGCTCAAACCGACCCGGTGCCTCAGCACGGCGACCGAGCTTTGATAAACACACCGGATCCGCGCCGGTTTACGGTATCCTCCCGTATTTTAGCGCTCGTCGCGGTGGAGCTGAGAACAGCGGAGTTTCCTCTGCTGCAGCTGAACAGCGGACATGTGGTGAAGACGTAGCTACAGACCGGTCACTGTCTCAGGTGCATTTAGTTATTATAGGACTTCAACCTCAGAGCTCTCTGTCTTCAGCCATGACCGAGCCAGTGTAAACATTAGCACATGGCTACCAGGACGGCTACGGAGCTCAAGCCGCAGCCCCTTCCAGAGAGATTGACGTGAACTAGGCGTGGTCAATAAAGAGAGACGCCCTTAAAACAGACCTTTCTGAACAGAGTTGTTTTTAGCTGATAAAGAGAGAACTACAATATTTGATCCAATTTTGACCGAAGCATGTCACAGACATGTCTTTAACACACCTGGGAACTATTTTAACTTGTGGAAAAGGGGCATAATATGGCACCTTTAATTCACAAGTTATAATTTGAGGAATGGTCACTGTTGATTTGTTGGCAGATTGCTTCTTTGGTACAGGTTGAATGAGCGGCAGGGACTACTTTTTCCAGTCTGAATAGTTTCAATCATTCGTTCATACGGACAGCATACGATGATGACGACAATTTATTGGTACTTTGACAAATGACGTCCATCGGTATCATTCAGAAGCACCCGCTGTTTTCGTTTATAAAGTGCAAAAAGTCTGCATGGATGGTCTGAAGAAGAACCCGAAATAAAGGAACATGTTGCATTCCTGTTCATGTGGGTCTTCATGCTGTCAAAATATTATCATTCGGAGAACATCACAAACTATGACACAATGATTTGAGTGAATGTGCCTTTCATTCTTGCATTCTGAAATGAACTGAAACGCAGAGATGTTGTGAGAGAAAATTATCACAGACGAAAGTCACATCAAAAGGTGAACTGAAGTTTGAGCTAATGTATTATGTATCCTTTTTAACCCAACAAGTCCCTGGATTGCCTGAACTAAGAGCATAAATTTGAGTCTGTGCTATTTGAAAGAGGGAAATCCACATATTATTAATAAAGAACAGTGTGTCTGTTTTATTTCAAAATATGCCCTTAAGCTCTGCGCCTCCTTATAAAAGTGAATCAAACTAAAAAATATGGCAGTGAATTTTGATAAGGAACCTTATGTCAGTGAAGATAACCCACGGAAAACTCATTTTGCTATCAGGGAGACAATATGAAAATTCATTCTGTGCTGTTGTCATATCCTTTGTCCATGTCATTATGGAGTGATCTGGGGAGCATCAGTCTTGGCAATAAGGAAGAATGCTTTAGTTCTCTTTTGTGGAACAAGGTCACCCAAGATACCCTTTGCTCCCTATTACACTGTCTCGTGACTTGTATGTCTTTCAAATGCAGACAAGTCTTTCTACAACTTCCTTCTGATGCTTGAAACTAGGATCCTAAACTTTCTGGACTTGCTTGGTGTGTCTGAAGTCAAATAATCCCTTTGGCAGTTACCCAGAAGCAAGTGTCTCAGAGAGCAGAGACACCAAAGAAAAAAGAAGAAAAAAAACACAGCATAAACCCAATCTAAGTTGTACCATATGTGGGCAAGGGAGAGAAGAAAAAGGGTTGAACAAGCGACGAAAATAAAACAACAAATACATACAGCACAGGGTAAGGAGTCATACAGACCGGTTGACCAGCATGTATATGTGTGTCCATGTGTTCTTTGTAATTACACACAAGTCCTCGTCTGTCTCTGCTTCAAACGGTATGGACAGACCTGATAAAGATGCCTAAAGCTGAGCAGGGGTTTAATCCTAAAGATGTGCATCCAGCAATTCTTCCCACAGGGTGTCCTGCTGTAACTAACCACCACCACCCTCTTGTCTGCAGTGCACGCTACGCTAACAATATTTAGCCCATGTTCATTCAATGGTGCTCACCAGAGACCTGCCAATCCTCCTTTCCCTCTCTCCCTGCTGAAGGAAATGGCTGCAAAATTATAGTGGGAGAAGACGAGGGAGAAGGAGACAAAGGAATACACGTGAGAGAGTGGACTGTGACGCGCACTTTCACAGAGCAGAGACGATCAGGAAGAGCAGGGGTGAACTTAATCAGATAAGACCTACCCCGACATCCTAAACCTAGACATTGTCCAGAGCTGATGGAGACAAGGGCTCAGATAAGAACCCCAATTATGCAGGCTGGCACTGATGCTGCACATCACAACCAGCAGCTGACTTCTCAGAACTGCTGCCAACCTGCTTTATTTAAGATGGAGGGGAAATGTATTGCTTACATGGACAAGTTATTTCTCGTAAACACACTGCTCCTCTCTTTCCTACACCTTCTCTTTCTCCTTCTTTCTCTTCTGTCAGTAGAAAAAAAATCAATGTGCATCACATCCATTATCATGCTATCAATGCCCATCACTCTCTCGCTTTCTCGCTGTGTGTCTGCCTAATATTTCTTTACTTTACTTTTCTCTCGACTTTAACACAAGATATCAAAATAGTAGTTATCTACCTTTCAAACTGGAAAATTACATATTTGAAGAAGTTACATTGCACAGGATGCCTGAAGGCCATTTAAAGCAAATTAGGCATGGTGACACTGATATCTGACTTATATAATGTATGCAATTCTATGCCAATCCCATTCAGAGTAAAATGGGAACTGCATAAATGAAGTAGAATTGGTTGATTAGTGTCACCAAGACACAATCCATAATGGTTCCCAGATAGTTTTAACATCCTTTTTAATGTTGAACTTAATGTGCCATCCAATTTATCCCTTACGACAGATTGCATAATATTACTGATGATGAATTTAAATAGGTGACCATGTTCTGAAACAGTGAAGTGATGATGGCTCTTCTGGGATTCTCTGGAACACATGGCCTATTCTGCCTTACTTGGTCCTCTTTCCTGATTATGGAGAATAACCGCCTCGCACTGTGCTTTCCCTGGACAAGTGAGGCTTACAAATCACCCCTGCAGCATTTGGGGGAGTTGAAGTCGCTCTGTGCAAGGTTTTACTGCCCGTCTTCTATGAATGGCTCCCTGAAGGCTCCTATGATAATAGCTCACAGCCGTGTCCTTCACGGAGCCTGGCATCAAGCACAGGCCTACAGCAGCATGCTATGGCATATCAACTTATCCAATAGGGAGTCACATTAACTCATCCAAGGGTTACTGGTCAGAATATACACAGAACATGAAAGGAAATGGTAATGTATGAAACTTAGAAAGTTTATTCACAGTTTGAAAAGAGATGCGCATTTTGAAAGGCCTGTATTCATTGCAATTTTGATGTAAAACTTCTCTGTGTTTCCCTAACTATACAAATAATTGGGATGCTGACCAAGTCAAACATCATTGAAAATATTTTTGAAACCATCCTCATATAATTAACTGAACCAGATAAAAAAAACAAAAAACAAATAACATATACCAACTATATAGTAACAATATAGGCTTCTAATATACAGTATCTAATGTGAGGGAAAATACATTATATTTCATAACCTTTCATAACATATTCCGTACAATACAAATGAGGTAAATGCTAACTGGCTTTGCATCTATGTCACCCAGTCACTGAATTTCACAAATTTCTTTTTTGCAACAAGCAGCAGCACCAGTACTCTGTGGCCACACCAAATGTCAAACCGTGTCATGTGGTCCCAGTCGCAGCAAACCAATTTAACCAGAATTGGTCTGGGCTTTCACGTAAGGGAGTGGTTTGGGAAACACAAAAAACAAAACGGTAGACAAAAAGAGACATTCATCCATCCAGCCATCCATCATAACTGGTGCTAAGGTGAAGCCAATTTCCACAAAGCTGCTAAGCTGATTGAGGCAGACCAAATCTGTTTCACCAGCTTACATTCCTTCAAAATGGCCATCTCACTTCCAATATCACGGGCTTTTACTGTTCCCCATTCCCCTGGCTCAGGCTGAGAGTTAGCAAGGCTTAGCTGGATGAAACACTCCAACAGCCCAGTTCTCCCCTGGAACCCACAGATATCTCTATAGCACAGCTTCTTCCCACATAGCTACACTTAGTTGGTTTATTTACTCATTCTGTTATTCACCCTCTGTTTTATTTCTATTTTTAAGTTTTTGGACGATTCTATACTGTACAGTCATACGGACATAATTTAAGGATTTATGTGAAATATGATGATTGCAGAAAAAGAAACACAATCCAACCACAGATTTTGCACACGCGCGCAGGCACACACGTACACACATACCTTGACAAAATGCAAAGGCAGCACTTAACCAGAACACCTTCTTTTGGAGAAGATTAAATTCACACAAGGTCTCTTTGGGGACGGAAATTGGACAGATAAGAAATTTCTATGGGGAACAGATTTCTATGAGTGGGCCTATAGATAGAGCTTGGAAGTATGCAGTGAAATTCACTGCTCACTGTTTTGTCACTTGCCCTTGCAGGTGTATTTAATCGCATATGAATGTGTGTTTATGTGTGTTTGGATGCATTATACTTAATAATAATAATACTTAATCTTTTGTTGTTTATTGTGTCTGACCCCCTCGCCCCCCCCTCAGTCACCTTTTCTCTGTCTTGTTCTCTCGCACATGCTTTCCCTGTCATTTTGCCACAACAGCAAATATCCTGTTGGCCCAGGCTGCAGGCTGCTGCTGCTGGTCTATCTGGCCCTGAGATCGATCCGGCTCCAAGCCGAAGCCTCCCATTCATCTCACAGCCATAAAATGTGATTAGTGCTGACTACAGCACTGCAGGGAGATGGGATGATAGGCCAGCCGCAGATAGGCTGGGCTGGGCTGGGTACTCTTCAGGAAGACAGCAGCAAAAGCACGGATACATCCTTACCTTATTCTGATTCTTTATCTGTCACACTCATCTTTGTCAATATCACCCCTTGCCTCTATTGATGCCTCTGTCCTTATGTTTAGGTGTCACTAGGCTGTGTCTGACTTGAATGCCTGCATCCAATGTTTGTTTGATCCATCTCTAATCTCAACGAGAATATAGTCACACAAATTACAAAGCAGACGTAGATGTCAGTTATTTCCCGTTTACCTACTTCTTCTCCTCTAATGTTGTATCAAATGGCAAAAACCCCTCCTATCACCCAAAGCTAACTCACTGTTCCCATATTCAGTGAATCTCTGTGGCATGTGACTGACTCTCTCTGCCAATCACAGAGCCCTGAGCTTGTTCATGGCAGAATCAAGCTCTGAGGCTGTGACAAGAAGTACAGTTGTAGATCCAAATGCACCACACTGTCTTAGAAGAAAAAAAAAATGGTGGTATCATGTATGCGTCACATTTTCATGCACCGTTTTAGCAGATGAGTCATTGCTATGATAAATTGTACAAAAGAAGAGAGGAAATCCTTGTACAAATCATAGTACTGGTGGTTCATTTCATATTTACATAGCAGACTCAACATTATAGGCATACACTATAGCCTCTAGTTTCATGGCAGTAAATGTTAATATTTATCAGCTGTGCAAAAGGTGAGTTCACAAATTTGACACACAGAGGTGGGTAGCACGGGACTGGGACTAAGGGACTGAAAAGGGGTTATGTTAAAATTCTGTCAATATGTGCTGTAGCTTATGCAACTGTTTACTTCAGCAAACATGTAATTTTTTCTCAAACTCATGTCACATCCATCACATGAACTTATTGTGCATTTTAAGTCTAATGTTGCTGCACTTCCGTTTTTGTTGTAACCAAAGGGTTATAAATCAGATGTGTGTGTTGTAAGCTGACCTGTGTTTCACGGACGTTTTCCACAGTGAAGTTGAACCACACTCTGAAGCGAGGGTTGCATGTGTCAGGCCGGATGAAGAGATCAAACTCAAACTCGCTGATGTAGTCAACGCGGCCAAGGTTACCTGCAGAGCAAAAGAAATCACCTGCATTAGCATTACACATAACTGTGAATATGAGCAGTATTAGAGAATCAAGTTGGAGTGTTTCCACTGTATGAGTTCTCTTCAAATGACAAATGATGAGATATGTCACTGTCAGCTGGCAAGTAAAGTTTTATCACTACCTCTTAGGTATTATCACTGTGAACATTTCCCAACATTAGCAAATTGGATCCAAATCTGTCCAAAGAGAGCAGGACATGTGGAGACCAGAAGGATCAACAGACAGTGTTGTCCCTGCCATCCATGTCTGATAGATAATGTATTATCCACAGAAAAAAAGAAATATGATTAATCCAAGGGGAAATATTTTCCTCGCTTTAGGCACTCATAACTGTCTCCAGGATGACAAGCATTCCAAATATAGGTACTATCCGTGTGCTGTGATTTATACTGTACCAGGTGCACGTGTAGAGAAGACTATTATTGTCCATGTAAAACTTGAAAAACTGAAAGCCAAGTCCATAGAGACAGTCAAAAATTGGCGATTATAAAATCATTTACAGACATTTTTACACTTTTACAAAGATAAAACAATTACGTAAGCTGCCACGAGACAAAAATGATACACCTCCATCAGAGATTACACTGAAAGGTCCAAGAGTGGAAGTGGTCCAACACTTTAAACACCTCATCATCGATACAAAACTTAAAAAAACACATATTATAAACCTCCCAGGCACCATAATACAATCTCGCCCAGCTTAAATTAATTAGAAATCAAATAACCACCGATACAGCAAAATTGTAAATGCACTCAACAATATCACATGGTGTCAGGCAAGCTTTGCTACTACAGAAGCAGTCCATTAACTAACAAGTTAGGTTTTTGAAGTGTGTGTAGGGAAGTGTAAAGTCATGAAACTGATGAAATGGCGTACAACGTTTACTTTTATTCTTTGTATATATTTGTAATGTGTATTTTATTAAATGTAGGTTTGCTTTATTATCTTTTGTTTACAGGCTTAGACAATGTTACTTAGACAAAAACGCTGCTATTTACTGTATAGAGAACCGTCCCGTGACAACTAAACAAATAACTTAATTCTTATAATGCGACATACTAGCAGCATACAGTTTTCATCTCTCTGAGGAATAACATGGTAATACGTAAATCATTGCGTCAAAGAAAGTGACTGTTAATTGTGTTTAAAAATATTGCTGCATGGTCCAACAAGCACATTAATTCAATTCATTAACTCACTACATTGCATGCATTTTTTTGCTGTCATGACCAGAAGGAAATAAATGCTAATGAAATCAAATTGAAGGCTGTAATGATCTCAAAATAGCACAAAGGACTGTGGCAAAGGAAATTCCGTATTTAAATCTCTAGGCATCTATGGGTATGCTCAGGTCATACATGCCAGTGTTTTTTAGTACAAGTTTTGCATCCATTGCAGTCACAGGATGTTTTGTTTATGAAGTGGCAAATCTTCTCAAGTACTGTAAAATTACACTACAGGTGAAAACTTATTGAAGAGCTAAGCGGGTGGTTCAAAGTAGTCTCCGCCAAAGCTCAAGATCCCACCTAGCTCCACATTTGTGTACTGTTGACCACCTGGCAGCAGGTAGCACAATGGCAATAACATACATGGACCTGCACACGCACACACTTCCATATGCACAGCTGATTACAGACAGATGGGCTAACTACTTCACTGTCAAAGTAGATCCCTCTCCTCCTGCCTAAGCTACCAATCAACTTCAAACGCACAAATACACGCAGCGCACACTTTGCTTTACTTCCTGGAGCTACCATCAAACTTACACATGCTATTATATATTATTTCACTTTGGACTTTAACGACTAGAAAGGAATTTGGAGATTGTGTCTAAGTTTGTGTTTGGCAGAACCAACAGCAATTATTTGTGTTTACAGGGCGCACTAGTTTGAGGTAGCTGGTGTAGCGAGCAGGAAAAAGCAAGCTGTAATTTTGCAACATGCTTGACATCACTTGAATTTGAACACACCATGACTGTTGCGCTGATTGGAGACTGGTGGATATTTTTGGTTTCTGTGGTGCATATAACTTAATTACAGATGATCTCTGTAATGTTCAATATTGCTCTTCTGCTACAAATGAATTTCCTAATAAATACATTTGGGTCAATAGTCTTTAGTCCAACAAGGATATATTTATTACTTCAAGAATCCTTGGGTTTGTAAGAGTGGAATTGTGAACATGTGTGATTTGAGTGTGTGATTTAATTGTTTATAATGTGAATGGCTCCAAAGCCTGAGATAACACTATTGCACTATCTGGGCACTGGGTTAATCATCCTAACAGTGCAACAGATGGGCGAGGAGTCTCCCGTCTTGGCCTTCATGGCTTTCATCTTGGTTTTCATCCTGAGGAATAACAATAGTCACTTTAATTAATAAGTGACTGGTAAACAAATCTAAGGGGCATTGGAAAATTAACATTAACTCATGACCCAAACCAATGATTGAAGTCAACGTCGTAAACTTTGGGAGGTTTGTGAAGTGACTGCTCTCCTGACGGTGATCTATTCAACAATCTCCCCAAGGGGATTAATAAAATACTGTTCTTTCACATCACAAAGGGCCTTCTGTTTAGGAAAGATCTGTGCGACCAAATGGTAAGGTATTTTATAATATATGGTTTGGATATAAAAGGAGCTCTGACATGACACTCTTGGAGCTTCTGCATCGAGATCTCCCACACAAATGCTGTGTGTATCTATGTAACCAGGTACCGCCTCTGTATTCTATATATATGCATTATATTTAACTAAAAATCTGTTCCATTGTTCTTATACTTTTCTATTTTCCATTATCGTGTTATCTTGTTCATTTTGTATCCTCTGTAATTTACGATTGGCTTCTAAATGAATATGTGGTCAATAAATTCTCAAATGTGAACTCATGGCACCATTTTCTGTGCGTTTTTAAAACGTTCTGTTTGAGGGATTTCATTTGACCCCGTTTTTTTGGACAGGGTTTAATTCAAACAGTATGGGTGAGAGACGAGGACCTGACCACTCTATAGTGATGTGAATGACCACAGGATACTTACACTGCAGTGGGGAAGACATTGGTGTTAATTAAAGTATGTCGCTATTCATCAAATATGTAAGGGGGAGAGACCCGAGTTGACAAATAATAAGTTCTACATTTGGCCATCTAAACACACTTAACTAAGTTAGATGTGATGTATCTGCCGCTCAGTCTCTGAACTAACTCGAACCAGGCATGTCTTGGTAATTCATACCACAGCCGGGTATGTTTGTGGCTTTCAGCACGCCCTGTCTGAACGAGGTTTATGCACACTAAAATAGTGTGTGATCATTGCCTAATTAGAATTAATCCGCAACTCATAGCATCCAAAACTATTAGATTGAGATAACATTTTTAGTTTGATTGCACTAAAATAACATATTTGAGATCACACGGGACAATAGACAGTACCATTTGTACAAGTCAGACAAAATTCTAACATTATATTAACAGATTATTAATGATTAACAATGATTAATGAACAGTGAATAATGGGCAAGCTCCACTAATACAAACTGCTTGAGTGGCAAAGAAGGCAGGCAGGAACTTGCTGTTTGGCTGACTGGGATGGCAATCCAGAGTTAGTGAAAACAGACAAAGCTGAGGCAGAGGGCTGAATCAGAGCAGCTGCAGCTCCCACAGACGGAGGAGGCAGACAGCAGAGCAGCACCTGTTCCACACAGATGTGTTGTCCAATCGATCATCTCTCAGACAACATCACAGCTATTTACAGAACTGACACTGCCAAATACAGCCTATGAGACCAAGTTGATAATGTCCTCCAAAGGTCATCCCATGTAACACAGCCTGGATACTCTGACATTGTATGCGTCGATAAAAATAACATAAACAAAGAATCGGTTATTCAAGAGTGTTGCATTGTAAAATGCAAAATGAGCGAAATACTTTGAACAATCATTAGCATTGCATAGCATTTCTGACTACTGAGTCTACTGTAAATAATCCCATTCACAGCATTATAGAACTTTGACAATCACAGCTCAATCACCATTAGATAAACTGGAAATGTCAGCGCAGGAATGAATGAAGCTCATCAATCTGTCTCCCTGATGTGTACAAATGCAAAAATGTTCACGGCCATAGACTTTTTCCTAAACGCTTAACAACTGTAAAAATGCCACGTTCATGACATCGTCTCAAATCAGGAATTCTGTTACCAATTCAATTGTTTTTAAATTACACAGTAATTATGAAACCGAAATGGAAAGAAAAAGTATTAGCTGCTGTCTTAACAGAAAACTTGAGAACACAGATGCAGTGAAAAAAACCCCTCAGATTCACACATCAAAACATCTTTGGGGTGCTTATTATCATATCATCACAACCAAAACTATGTACCATTGTGTTCATTCTTCCTACTTCAAATATATGACATCCAGTGAGTCTGTATTTCAGAAGCCTGCACCAAAATATGAACACAAAGATGCCACATATGTGAATTTCGAACTTCTATATGGGAAAAGAGTGCACACACAAGATGAAGACCAAACTGAAATTCTTGGGTTTCTAGTTCTGAATACTGTATTGTGGGTAGCCACACACAACAGCCATGGACGGCTGAGTTATTGAGCCTGATGTGAGATGGCTGCAGCCTCAAGGTTAGAATTAGATGTTCGCTCTGTAGAGAGGGATATGACACCCCATTGATCCCAGTTTTAATTTTATGGTGGCTACCTCCACATTTAAACACTTTGGTGGGCTGCTAGACTGACCCATTTAATCAATCCCATATCATGTGGTATTTACCAATGTAAACGACCAACTCTAAGTTAATGAGTTAACTCAAAGTGCCTTGAGTCTATGTGGCGTTGAAATACACAATATGGTAGATTTGACAAACTAGTTTTTTCGTTGCTCTTCTTGAAACAGACTGTTAGTGCTAAGTGAAGCTAATCAACTACAGGAAAAGATTAGACAGTGGGGGGGGCACAATTGCCAGTGCATGGGATCTCTAGCATAATTCCTCTTGAGCATTGTCTCTCTCCATAGTCTTCCTCAGTTGTGTCTTGGCAGATTACGTTGAATATCAATCTTTGTCCTTGAGGGGAAACTAGTGCGGCGTTTAGACATTAACAAATTGGTTTTCAACAAACAGCTTAGCCCTGGTTGGTGCAGCCCACCAAGACACAATTGCTCGGTCTGAACAAGATTTTACACATGACAGCCTCTCCTTGAGGTAAAAACCTTTACAAAATACCCCGTCTTTTACAATCTTTGTTTTTCTGACTCTCTTTCTTTCATTTAATCAATCCCACACCCGTTAAAACAACTGATAAAAAATAAAGGTGAAATTTGTATGATAAGCAGAAATCACGTGACACCGGGAAGTGTTAGGTAACGGAACCTGCATCACTTAGCCAAAGGCTAGCAAACGGGGAGCAAGTTTGAGGTGGCCATGTGGACAGTCAGTCTTTCCTGGAGTGTGTGCGTGTGTTTGTGAGAGAGAGAGAAGCAGAGAGAGAGAGAGAGCAGAAGAACATGGCTAATGTAATCCCATTATGGAGGTACAAGAGGGAGCAGTCACAGTGCTCAGCCCACACAATGGGCCGGCCTGCAGCCTGTAGCTATCCACTGGATGGATGGTTTCTGCCATGCAGATGGATCATCGTACAGCAGCGTGCCTGCCTGCCTCAGGCCTGAGGTGGTATTCACTCACACAGGCAGCCATTAGAATGGTAATAGGCAGTTGTTTCAAAATGAAATAGACTGTGTGGTTACAGTGGTTCCTACTTAGCAGACCTGTGGGCTGTCACATCCTACACAGTTTCATATTTTCACACGCAGGCTTACCCACATAACCTCCCTGTGAAATACATCAAATACATTGTAAAAGTGGAATGCAGCATATTTGTTATTAGAATTAATAAAGAGTTTCTTATAGCATCTGGATTTGCTAAAGTGAAATGAACATTTGACAATGGCAGTAGACAAGAGGTATATAAAAAAGGTATATAAAAAAAAGAAAAAAAAAAAGAGAATAATTTATGGAACAAAACATTAACATTCAACCGAGTTGCCCAATACAAGTTTCTTAGGCTGGAAAAGGCAAGGCCAAAACTGTTTAAAGCCCAGACTAGAGATGACAGAGATTAAAAGGAAGAGTGTTGTACTGCTGAGGGATACCAGCCAGCCACCCTTTTAAACTTATTTTTGCTATGTGTTCCATTTCATTATTGGAAAACACATCAGTTTTCCCTCCGGCTGCTCTGTGGTGTGAGGAGGATTCCTGGACACAGAAGAGAGGGACTGATAAAGAGAGAATTGATTCCAGCCAGCAGCAGCGGCAGCCATAGTGAAGGTGTCTCAGTGTAGACCTCCAGCTAAACGTCTGGTTTCTCTGTCTGTGTCTCTCTCTCTTCCTCTCTCCCCATCTCATCTAAAGGCAAGTTGTCACCGAGGCAACATCAATCTCCTGCCTCATGACTTCTTAAAGCCTGCCTTCTCCCCTGATGCCTTATCACTTCATCTGCAGGCGAGATTAAAGAGGTCACCTCCAACTTTCCACAAACTAACTCTATATAGGTATAAAAGAACTGCAGTTTATTTATTGAAACATCTGTGATTCAGACAATTAAGCTACACCTGAAGCTGCTGTCTAACAACGTGCATTTCTTAGAAAGGTAACAGCAGACTTTTACATTTACCAAAGTCGTGTTGTCAACATAAAGAGGCATACATACATTAACATTAGAAAGTTTCTTGTCTGATGTCTTTTAGGACTCCACACAAAAACACACTGTCTATTTGTTAAAATTATAGGGAGATTGTCTTGAAAATAATCTTAATATAAGAGCAAAGACTGGATAAGGCTACACAACAGCAGAAGACAATAAAGGAAAAAATCATATTGTTATGAGTCTATCTATGCTCCAGTGAGCTCCTCGTTTCAATATAGATGAAGAAAGCTGAGCCTGAGGACAGCAGTGAGATATGCAACCAGCCCACACATATCTGATGATGTACGGGACTGCCTGCACATTCTAAAAGAGAACAAATTTTCGAGCTAGCCTTTTATATTTTTTTCCCACCGAAGGCCCTAGAGCGGGACTGGTACGCTCCATCTGAAGCTGCTGGTGTAGCAATGGGTCAGACTGATGCATTCATACTTGGACTAGCTTAATTGTATTATCAATCTCATCCAGACAGTGCTTCAGCCCCACAGCTCTGGACACGCTACTGTCACACGCTCTGCATTTGTATCGAACCATGAGGAATTGCAGTCTTTACTTTCATCTGTATCTCAAGTTTAAAATAGTGGACAAGCTGGCCAAGTATTTTATTTTGATCAGAATCTAGACATTACCATCTGTAGGTTCTCTACTTCCCCGTGCCACTGTCTATTTTTGCATGTCTACCCGTCCATCTGATAACCCATAGTCCTGTCTCTTATTATCTTTTGCTTCTCGTGTGTCCACTGTGGTGGCGGATACAGAAAATACAAGTCTCTTGTGATATCATACAATCTTTTACAAGTTAATTATATGGAGGTCTGCATAGAAAGAGGACAGACTGAGGATGAGGGGGCCCTGGCAGTGGCACAACTACCCAGGTTTGGTATTTGTTGTTCAATCATGTGTGTGTGTGTTCCTCTCTAAACATGCTCACTCATCTCTCGTCTCTTCTCATCTTTATAATCCAACTCCCTCCTTCATTCGGTTGCTTCCTCAGCAACAGCCTTTTCAGCGTCTCCAGTGGTGGTGGAGACTTTATAGATAAAAGCACAGGGAGCCGAGAAGTCCTTGGCAAGCCTAAGGCAAAGAGAAGGTCAACAGGCTTGCTTAGAAGGGCTGTTATCATCTTAGTAACATGTTATCGAAGAGCCTGCAGTAGTGTTTATTTACAGTTATTGCTCCCTCTGGGTGCACACTTCAACGCCCGGGGCTGATTGCTCAGTAATGAGTTCAGGAACACAGGGAGCCAACACAAGAAAAGAACAGAAACAAGGGAGGCAAGAAATCACTAGCCACAACCAATAGGTCAGCAGAAAAAAAAAGAAAAAAAAAATCAAGGAAGAATCGAAAACTTGAGTTGCTGAAAATGCAAGCAGGCCAGACAAAAAGCAAGTGAGGTCTAGTTGACAAGACAATTCTTCTTTCCTGTGCCTACGCCTTGCTATCTGGGAGCAAACAAATCAACTCCAATTGGAGCGGACGGCAGTTCCTCAAACGAGGTACAACCCAGATAATCCAGTAAAGCAGTAAATGGCTCTTGACCTGCAGTGAGCTATATTTATTGAAAGCAAGGAGGACAAACGCTCAGACTGAAAACACTCTCCTTCTCCAATGTCCAGAATAACTCCATAATTTAGTTTCTTAGCAGGGATTCTTTCCGTATTTCTTTTGTCAAACCTGTCCGGCACTGTACATGCTAATCATATTGGCCCTTATTTAACTGGCAAAAGTTGAGCAAATCGGCAAAGAGGATGCTTGTAAATTCTAGGGTGGATTAGTCAACAGTTAAGAGCAACACAGTGGAAAAATCTGTTACTGTGAAACGGCTTTTCAATCTAGGGAATTACACTAAGTGCTGCTACTGTCAATGCAGTGCCAGCTTTATAGAAAGAGGAAAAATGAAAGAGCAGGAAAAAGGCAACGCTGAATGCCATTCAAAAGGTTTGGCAGAAGATCATGGGGTTTTTGAGCAATCATTCTGCCAGCCACTGCACCCAAGCATGGTGCAATTAAGGGAAATTAAGATATGGAGCAAAAAATATATGACAAAATCAAAGAAGAAGAAAAAAAATCAGCGTACAAAGATAGATGTTTTTTTCCAGAATATACCATAAAAGCAAATCCATCCAATGACAATCTAATACCTTTTTATACCATCGGATATGGGAGATTAAGATACATCATTTTGTAATTCAATTTAGACAGATTTCATCGGAGGCGGAGAAAACAGGCAGCATTTAGTGAAAAAGATTCTTCAACACAGCAGGATGCTCCAGATGAAACAAAGTTCATGATGCAGAGAAGCTAAGTGAAATGGCTGAATTTATCTTTTATCCATGTGCTGATCCTTAAATATCTATCAAATTCATTTAGAAAAAATAACTCCATGCAGTATTTAATTTTGACAGTGTTCACTCAGTCCTAGTCTAACCATGGGTGTTTATAAAGATCAGGGCAGGCAACATTAGTTACCTACAGGAAGAGGTTGATTAGTTACGAAAAAATACATTTTTAAATCATTGTGTTAAATTCAAAATCACTTTCACATTATAAAAAATATATACCCTCAATTTCCAGCATTGCAGCAGCAAAGGGGATAGCACACTGCCGCACTAGCACATTATCTAAAGAGTTGTCAAAATAAAATAAAAATAAATGAAGAATGGTCAATTTGATTTTTTGTCAGAAAATGAATCATTTAATAGACTAATTGGTAACATATTCAATAGATTAATCATTAGAAAAATAGTCCAATAAGTGAATGTTTCCTCACAGGTGAGATTAGATGCTGACTTTTCTCCAAAAGTACTTCATCCTTTTTGAGACATAGCTACATTTTAATGCAGTGGATAAGTTTTCTTTTTTTACCATCATCAAGTACAGTTTTTCAAGCATTTGCATTCTATATAATGTGATGCTTCAAATCCAACAGCATAGTCAATTCTTTCTTATACTGTACTACAAGCATTTACTGTCCAGACCTTTTAGTTCTTTCAGTAGATCCAAGAGCAAAAATACACATTATTTTAGCCCCTCTGAACACTAGAGCACGTTTGACCACGCTCAAGATTAAGAGCTGGTTAAAGTCCAAGAAAAGAAATCTTGACAACAGCATGTGTCCCTTAGAAATGAAATTCAGTGACGTTTACTTGGAGCAGCAAACCTACAGGATGGAATACATTTTGGTCTGAATCCAAGCAGCTATCAAGATTCTGCCCCTGTCACTATTTCACCCTTCACATATAAGCATATTCTGTACATAAATTTGTGTTATCAAACAAAACCTGGCACATCAATGAAGCTCATCTCAGAGAGAGGTTTTTTAAATAAATCAGCAGAATAAACACAGGCAGCTTGAAAAACATGGACTGGTAAAGCATTACAAATCCAAACCATTTTCCTAAACTGTGCACTGTTGCCTCGGATGAAAAATGAGACGTCTGCTCTGTAACTGTGTATATGGCATCAGGAATGGCTTGGAAATGAATTACTCTATCACTGGAACCTATGCATAAATATTTTTTCAGTAATTTTCACTGAAGACACACTTGTATTATTGAAAGATGCTATAGCCGGGCTTGGAGCCAATAAGTTATGATTTTCCAAAGTCCATTATTTGAACCAGCATAAATAAAAAAATCCTAAAGCTGGCAATAGATACAACAGTCACATGACATCTTTCAAAGACAGTTAAGTAACAACAATGCCAACTTAGTGTTACAAACAGACTATTTCATATACAGTATATTACCCTGCCATTTAATATTCTTCCGCTCAACCTTTCCAAATCTCACAGCCACACTATGCATGCAGTTGATAATCAAATTTCCAGTGCTGCTGCAAGCATTGGATGACATTTTGAGAAGATGAGGTGCTGTCTGAGTTTCCTATGTAGACTTGATATCAGAGCCATCAACAATTAACACTGAGGTTGTCATGTGCTACTACCTGGCATACGAGGGACATTTTTATAGCAACCATAGCTTTTGAGCCAATGTGTTCACTCACTGATTAGATGTGACCACATACAGCAGGCCTGAATGTCAGTCGGTGCTTTTGCTCTGTTACTTTCACTTGGCATTCGATCCAATTCCACTGTTATGATTTCCTACCTTCTGTGGCAAGATACGGTATCTAGCCACCACAGTACCATGCAAAAAAGTTTGAAGGTTGGTGCCTGCAGGTGTCATGTCCCCAAGACCTAAGATGGACCAACTTTGGAGTGTTGTTTCATGTTCAGACATGCAAATTTGTAGATAGAGATAAATAAGACATATGTTGCCAAAAAGTACAGATGTGCTACTTCAAGAAAGGTTGCTAAGCATTTTGGTGATGGAAAAAAGGCTCAGTAGATGATTCTTGGTTGCGCAGATTATCTTGGCTTAGAGTAAGATTCCGAGAACTGCATGCATTTTGGAGCCTGGCAACATCCCTGTTGTGTCGCTTCCCTCAGGGTCAGTCAATATAACAACCAAACTCACATGGCACAACACAAGCAAAAAAAGGGGAAATAAAACTGACAAAATATGCCTGTAGAAAGCTGGAGATAGGAGGCAATGATAATAAAAAAACACAATAATAATAAAGAGTAATCTCTTATGGATACAGATGGCTGATAAATACCATAAATCAAAAGAAATAGTCTTGCCAACAGGCCCTAGACTACTCAAATTTATCTCCATACTCAGCTCCTGACTTAAAAGAAAGAGAGAGGAGAGAAAACTGCTAAAAGGGAAAACTGGAGAGGCCATTTAGTGATTTGGGCAGTGAAGCTTCTCCGCTGCCAAGGACATGTAAGAGAGACAGAGAGACTGGGAGTGCCTCTCAATACATCAGATGTCAGGAGTGCTCCCTCCCACTCAGATGAATGAATCTCCTTTTGTAAAGCCTATAAGAGTAGCTGCAATCTAAGGTCGGTGGGTTAAAGACACATGAAAACAAGTCAAAAACAGCGCAATCAAACACCATGCACTTTATGCATTTTTATTCTTTGAACGTTGTGACTTTGCTGTAAGGGCTCAGCATGAAAAACATGACAAATTTTCATCCCTAGGTTGTCTCTCGTTCTGTGCTTTTTTAATTACCTCAGAATCTTGGAAGGAAACCAACAAAAGGACATGAGAGCGGCAGGGGAGGCAAGGCAGGGAGCTGTATACTGCAGCAAGCCCAGGCCTCTCCAAGCCACTCGCTCTGAGCATCTGGCTTGATTGTAAAAACGTTTGCCTCTTCTTTAATCAATGGAAACTCAACTATCCTGATTCATGGGGCACTCTGGAGTATATAAATATCTTCTGACAAGCTTGACTGCCTTCTCCCCCCACCAGCTAGCACCAACCACCTCCCCTCTGTGTTCATAATATTATTTTCCTCTGTAGCCCCTTCTTTCTTTTCCCTTGCCCAACCATCTTTCCCCGCACTCTTCCTTTCTCTCTCTCTGTCTGTCTTTCATTCTGTAAATATTCCTTTCTCCTTTAGAGGGACTATGCAACATGATGAACAATTTCTGGAAGAAGATAAGGCCAGAGAGATTAAATGTGCTGCACTGCAATGGAAGGCAGCAAAAAGAAAATAAGAGCCAAACAACAGAGAAAAAAGAAAGAAAAGGGGGAAACAATGGAACGTTCATCAGCAGAGAACAGTGGTGATATTTAAGTTCATCCTCTTTACTTATCTCCAATATTTTTTTTAAATATACATGTATCTTTATCTCATAAGTGAAGAAAGAGTTATCACTGGTACAGAATAATTTAAAATCTGCAGAGAAAATTGATTGAGAAAAGTGCTTGAGAGAGTCCAAACATTCTATAATGTCGATAGCATTAATTCAGAATGTGCAGTCATCGGGAGGCAGGGGCTTTGGCCATTTTATTCTTTGTTGAGGTTAACATGTGTCTGCCCACTCAATAATTTATGGTATTACAGGACTATGAATTCCGTGATTATATAGCGACAAAACTGTAACCGAACGAGAAAGAGATGGTCTTGTTGGTGTAGCTATGATGTTAAAGGGTCTCAAAAGGTCTCCACTGGCTGTGTACATTTAGGTGTGTATCTGTACATCTTTTCTGAAGCCTGCCAGACAGAACAGACTTAAAAGATTGTAATGCCAGATGAGTCTATGAGATGTGCTCATCAATGAACCCCATTAAACAACTTCTCACCTCTGGAGAATTTTTTGACAATCCAAGTCACTTTCAGCAGACTGTGGTCTCACTAATCAATGGGTGCTTAATTACATCTAGTACATAGGCAAGAGGCTTAGTAAAATATATGTCCACTCTGTCAGTCATTTTTAAGTGAAGACCAATGATGCATTAAGAAAAGAGTTAGCAGGAAAACAGTTTTGAGTATGAAAGAAAAGTGATGGGACTTGATTTTAATTTGTTGCATTTGACAAAAACAATTTATCTTTTCTTATTCCCATGAATCTATTTTTATTCTTACCTTATTCGTATGCTTCTTGACAAAATACGATAGATTTGAGCTTAATATTTACACATAGTACACTTGTCTGTTTTATGTATTTGGCATTGCCAAAATCAAAAGAAATGTGAAACTCATATGAGAGCTCACGAAAATATGCATTAATTAGTCTTCATACAAACTCGCCAACAACCAAATCCAACAATGTTTGCAAAAATGTTTTGAGTAGATGGCAATTATCCTGCAAAAATAACTGAGGCTTTGGATAGACAAGACCTCCTGACACCTATACAGTACATCTCTACGCCATCACAGGCTGTTCAGTATAGGACTGACAACTAAGTGACTTAATTATATATGCATATGAGGTTTTATACATTTGAAAAACATTTCAACAAACCATCTGTTTTTGATCCCATGCAATTCTACATAAAATGTATATGGAATGTGAATAGAAAGAAAAGGTCTGCTTGAAATATTTTTAGCCTATTTAATCTGGTGTGTGAAGAGTATAATGGACATGTGCTGTCATGAAAAACCATTTCAATACCTTTGAGAAATATACAAAGCTATGCTACATGCAGTTCACGTGGCAGGAACTTATGGTTTTCAATTTCCCTCCTGTCATCTGTGTCACAGATATGAGACTGTTTGTATGGAAAACCTACTACATGGCATTTTATAAGCCTGTGTTAATACTGTGTGTATATTATAAAGTTTAAAGTTGATAACACATTTGTAATGCTTATAACTGTATGTAGCTTAAAATCTTTTAAACAACATTAAATCGATGGACTTGTTAACAAACAAAGATATTCATTTCGTGCAAATGTAACATCACATTTTGCATGTTACACAAATGTCAAAAAGCAAAAAATATCAGTATTATCGCATTACTTTATCTCCTTTACTCATACCTCAGTAGAACTCATACTAGGCATTGCTTTGAGAAATGCAAAAAAACAGTTCAGAGCTCCCACTCTTTTCTAGCAATAATTTTCCAGGAGTTTTCCACACGGAACATGTCAGAAAATGGTCGTTTAGTCAACATATTTTTTGACATCCCTGTTAACTGCCACATACTCTTCTTATCAGTTTATCACACCATTCTTTAGCCCCATTTCACCTGGATTTCGCCTGGATCCCATTCATTATTATCCACCTATCTCAAAAATCCCCAATACACATATGAAACCATTACGCCTAGCCAGTGTTGAATCACAAACCCTTACAAAACCAAAACAAGCTAGAAAGTAGGGATGGGGAAAACTCACAAACATGATCCTGTAGTGTTGCTTGCATACAGTAGCCAGGGTCTTGCTGGCTACACATTCCTGGATAATTTGCATCAAATGCAAAGTAGCTTATATAGTTTTCTTTGCCAATCAAAATCGCAGAGGGTTGGCAATCTGTAGGATACTTGACGTCTTTAGTTTAATAAGCTACTTTAACAACGCGACAACAAGACCAAATGGAGCATGTGACTCGAGAAGTGGGAGCTCGATGTGGGCTTTTGTGTGTGTGTGTATGTGTGTGTGTGTGTGTGTGAATGTCTCAGAGCAGAGCAAGTGAGAAATATTCGTTTTGGGAGCACCAATAGATTGCCTAGAAGTTGGCTCTAAGCTAAAGGAAAATAGAGGAACGTTGAAATAAATTTCCAGGAGTTTTACAGTTTTCCTTAGGTGGCAACAGAAAAAGTCTAGCAGCTGAGGGGAAAATATTTCACAAGCAGACAATTTGTCTGTATTTGTAAGTAAACAAATGTGTACTATGTTCAATATACAGCAACACGGTACAATACAATCATTATGGCCTCAAAAATAAGAGTTAATTCAACTCCTCTGACACTGGCTTCCTTTACACCTTGCATTTCCATGCAAATTAGGTCCTGATACAATATCCAGAAAAACATTAAAGCAGGGTGTAAATGAGCACAGAGCACATTGTGATTGGCATGTCCAATCTGTTAGCACACATATAGACATAGACATTGTCTAGCTCACACAGAGACTAGATATCAGTTAATGGTTGAAAAAATAAAAAAGTAATTCGTATGCTTTAACTCATTCACCTGCCACCTAGTTGAAAAGCGTTCACATTTCTCTTCATAATAAATGTATTTTGAATCTGTATATGATCACAAGTACTGTAGGCAGCTGTACCATGGACAGCAACAGCCTAAAGAGCAAAAAAGAAGCCCAGGCTTTGACAGCATAATAAAACAGCTACAGAGACCTGATCACAACATAGGCAATGCAGATAAGAAAATCACTATTAAAAACAAGATGTAAAAGTAAATCCCTTCAACAGATGCCATTATCCAGAAAAGGTCCCCAGGTACAGCCACAAATAGAAAGTATCAACAGAAACCAAGCATTAAAAGCGTCAAAAAGTTTTGTTACTGTACAACGCTTACACTGTAACGACGGACTTCAAAAGCAAGTTGTACATGTCATTATATAATTACAAAACAAACCTCTTCAAAATGCAGCGTAATATTCCATATCTTTGCAAACTCAGAGAGCAAAGCAACTGCAATGGAAATAAACATTCTGCAAGCTTGAGCAATGCATGGCACCACAATAAGCATTTATTAAGACACACCAAAGGACCAGACCGGAGGATATGGCATAGTTAAAGATACTAATAATCTACAAAAACTGAATAAATGCTATCCATGCATGACTTATTACCTAAATACATCATGGACTACAAATTAATTATCATTTTAAAAAGGATGTGAAGAGCTTAAATCCTCCAGAGATGGTATTATAATGAAGCAAAAACTAGATAGTATTTCAGGTTGACTTGATTGAGCAGGTTTTGGAATAATTAGAAAACTAACAGGGGAGTAACTGCTTGATGCAATTTAGCCAAGCATACACTGTGAAACACCTTTTTAGAAAACATCGTCTTTCACATAACAAGGTAATATCAAGGTTCACTTTTAAGTAAGACCAATGCTGTTCGTAATGTTTTGTCAAAACGGCCAACAGCACATTCATTTGACATTAGCTGGCAAACATTAGTTCTAACTTTAGTAATGCATTTACTGGAAAGAGATTAATATCATTTCCATAAATCATTCAGGAGATGTATCCGGAACCAGAGACACTTGTATGTTAGCTGATCTCAGGGTTGGAGCTCAGGACTCATTAATCAATGTCTCAGCTCCGCTTGCCATGTCATCTGGGAAAAAAGGTCAGTTTATAAAAAGGCCATTTTGATATTGCAGCACAATTACCAGAATGTGTACGTCTGCTATATGTACATATGTTATAATAATGCTTTGTAACGACACGCAGAAAAGGATAGTAACAATAGTACAAAGACAATACATCTACCACTAAATGTATTAGCACGGGCTATGAGGACCTCTCTGGAAATCAAATTTCAGAGACATCATAATGGTGAAAATGAAAATAAAGTTTTGAGAACAGTTATAATGACACAGACAGACAGAGTTCAGTTAGATCATCTCACACTGCAGACCCAAAAATGGACTCCGAGTCTGTGGAAATATGAAATCTAGAATCTAATCTCCACACAGAGATTCAGTCACGGAGAGACCTGCTGAATCCCTGATTTACTCTTTCCCTGATTTCTACTCTGTGTGTGTGTGTCTGTCCTTGTCAATGGTAAAAACGTAAATAAGTTCCATTGCAATGCCTTTCAGCTGCCAGAGGAAGTGACAAACAAAATGCATTAACAAAGGACATTTGAACAAATTAAATTCATTTTGTGTACCTCCAAAAAACATAAACAGGTCAATTGCAGTAGGCCATAATCATAAAACTCAATAGTTAATGTGTTGCACCACGCTAAATCTCAACCACAGTAATATTATCTCATTCGTAAAGTCACAGTGGGTTTGATTATCTCACCAGAATCTCATTACTCTCACATCGCCTTGCAGGTAACAGCTAATCACTACGAACATGTTCATGTATCAAAAAAATACAGAGTAAAGAACCCTCAGACAGCAATGTGCACACTCACCTAAGAAAGACTCTATTTGAGAGAGGAGGTAGGGGGGAATAATTATGCACTGTTTGGTAGAAATGCACCAACAATAAAACAAAGTAAAAATATTTGGGGAAACAATTGCAGAACATCTAAATGTGGTTTGGAGCATAAAAAGAACAGCAAAACTGCCAAAAGCAGTGGCGAGGCAAGAGACACGTCAAAACACTACCGGGAGTCCCAGTGCACCGCCAGCGGCTTATGTGAAATACTAAAATGAACACTGGAGGAAGAGGCAGTTTTAAGCACAATACCAGAGAAGAATATAAAGTCGCGCAGATACATCTCTGCCAACCATATGTGGCATACATTTAATCAACCCAGAAAAGAATGCCGTGAAATTTAACATCAGCAGGGAGTCTTATTTTGAATATGGTGTATGTTAGCACAACAGTATTTGATGCTCCAATTTATGAATATGCCCCATTGAATTCATTTGTTATTTTTCATGTGGTTCTCAGGTTCATTCAGTGAAATGGAAGCTATGGCTGGGACTCGGGGATACAGAGAAAAAGAGGACTCCAAAAAAACAGTGAGTACGAATAAAATCGTCACCGGGAAGCTCAGAGGTCTAACGCGGGAGGGCAGTCAGCGAAGGTAACAAAATACATTCAGGGGCAAACACACGTAAAACAAAAGCCCATATATCCAGGCAAAGTCAAAAACAAAGCAAGCACGAGAAAAAAGGCTGGAGAGCATGACCACACTAGGGTGAGGTGTCAAACTCATTTTAGTTTAGACACACACACACACAATTTGATCTAAAGTGGGCCTAACCAGCAAAACCGCAGCAAATTTGTCAGGATTACAACACATTTTTCTATCATTATTTTTATTATCATTGAATTACGTCAGTAAAAATATTAACGAACTCTTGATTTTGTTACCATTTTTTACAATGCTTCTCCAATGTGGTTGATAATTCTACAAGCACCTTGATTAGAGACAAAACAGCCAATCAGGATTTATTTCTACAAGTCTGTGATTGGATGGCTTTGTGGCATATTTGTAACGCTGCGCAAAGTAGAGCGAGCCTGCAGGCTGACATGAGGGCACATGCAGGTATAGTCGAGCGCAAAAAGATATAAAGATCATAAGAGACACAATGCACAAAGATGTTTCTATATAAAACAGGGACTGGAGAGAGGAGAAATTGGAGATTGCGGACCCTGAGCTACACTCATCAATTCATTTATTCAATGAAATACTTTCTCTGTAAACATAATTACAAGATCTGCTGTCATATGCCAAAATTAACATTTTTTTTCCCTCTCTGCCTCTCCCTCCTCGCCAGTGTATTTGTCGGTTTCTCGGTGTTTGAGTCTAATAATGACTAAATTTGCCATGAGAATACGCTGGACTTGAGCACACTCATCCTGTGTGTATTGATCAGAATAGAGAAGTGCAGGTAGAAAAACTCGTATTGTACTGAGGAGAGATCATAGAATGAGGAAGATTTTTAGAATTATGTTGCCAAATTATGGTGAAAAGAAAAAAATGCTCGCAATGTGACTGTTCTAAAGTTGCTGCAACAGCTTCTAGTTAGTCCTGGGATAGATTTTAAGATCCCGCACATGTTCTCATGACCAAGCTCCTGACTATATTGTTGATAGGCTTCGAAGATATTGCCTCGGATAAATATCCTTATTGTAGTATTGATCCCAAACTCCAAAGAGCAAATATCCACTGCAGCTTTTAAGACCAAATTACCTACACAGACATCAAATTGGTTCATGGAATTATGGTGGGGGGCAGGGTCACATGAAGTATTTTTTAAAAGTTTTTAAGAAGTTTCTGCTTAATGTTGTGGCCTAAAACAAGACCGAGTTTGGCTGAAGCTGCTGTCGCCAGATAAATGGGTGATAATTTGTGGGGAGACAGCAATTTTGACTCAAGTACTTTCGAATATTATTGTGACGTAATCAGAGGATATATGACACTGATGGCAAATATGGACAAAAACGAGATGATGATGAGGTTTTACGTTTCCATAAACAGGGTGTCAAATAATGAATAAATGGCTGTTTCAATTATCTTGAGGGAAATTAATGAAATTGTAGAAAATGTCACAAGTGTAGATAGGAAGGGTCTGCACAGGAGGCCTCTTTATTGATCCATTGAATCTAATCTTTGACATACAGCCATTGCTGGTTCATTTACAATCATGTCAAAAGAGAGCGGTTGATATTTGTATTGATCTTGAAAGCCTCTATTCAAACATAGTCATGTTAGTACAACCCTGCGTTTCAGACAACTTGGAAGTCCAAAATATCTGATCTCCTCCTTGAAAAAAAACTTTGGATCAGCTGATGAAGTTAAAGGTCAGATCAGATTTACCAAGACAAGAAGAAGTTGGCATTTGTAAACTAAAAAGAAATTTAATGAAGAGTGGTTACTATATTTATTCGATAATATTCAGTATGCAAAAATTGTGGTTGCACAGGGTAATGTGTGCACCATTGGAAATTGGGTGTAAAATAAAAACATGTAATGGCATCTGCTATATTGTTCTTCACTTTACCTCCACAGTTTTTTTGTTATTTTAATATGTAATTCAAAGGCTTTGTGCACATTTCGGGTATTCACACATTCAGCGAACTAAGACAACCTCCTCGCGTTCTGCCATGTTTTTTGTTTGCATTAACTTTATGGGTCTTGAAATGTTTTTATATATGAAGTCAGAACACTAAACTTCAAAGTTCAAACATCAAAAGACCATTTTCTGGTCAGATATGTTGTTGTGCAGTCTCTATTGGCAAGCCTGACTAAGGGGGGGGAGACTGGTTTTGTTAGTTTATGCTCAAAATAAGACCAACTTTTAAATGTTAAGATGTTAAGGCCATTTAACACACTAAAGTAATAGTTATAGTAATCTGGACTATTTGTCATTATGTCCTTTTCAAGGACCAGAGTTGACTGAAACAGTTACGGGTTTTATTAAAATATAAAAATTAAAATTTGCTAAAGGAGGCATTTGCCCACTAAGGCTGTCACAATTAATCGATTATAAACGACTACTGCAAATGAATTTATTAATTCATGAAAACGCTGTAATTAATTACCACTGTAACTACTAAGCAGTTCATGTTGCATTACCTAACTGAGATAAATATGTTAACTACTCACCACTCTCAAAGCAAGCGTCAAAGACCAGGTGTCCTTTTCTCTGCGCTCCAGAGTACCCTGGTGGGCTCACCATCAGCTTGTTCACATTACCCACCAAGGCATCCTCTCCCCCAGTTTCACTGCCTGCGGAACAAGTGCAGCATGGAGGGATAAGCTATGAAGCAGTGCAATCAAAAGGATTCTTCTGCATAAACATACTAATTGGGTCTTACTAAATCATTCAGAATCATTTCTAAATCATCAGATTTGTAATACGCATGGATATAGCCATTCAGTCTGTAGATACAAAGCCATCGGCCTTGATTGTTCATGTTAAATTACTAACAGACGATTTTACACACCCCTAGAATACAAATTATCAAGACAGAAATGTAGAACTGGGTGACATGATTGATAAATCATTTGAATTTACATGACACACTATACAATTTAGGTCAGAATGTGTGAGCAAGGCACCAATACCAGGAGCAAATGCCCAAGAGCTCATCAGTATTTCGGTTAGGAATTGGTACCAATTTAGTACCGCTTCTCTGTACCAATCTGCACCGAGAAATTTGAACATAAAATTTCCATATTGCAATAACATAGCAGAGTTTAATGGGGAAAGTCTTCTTTGATTTTTAACCTTTAGACAACTGTTTGCCATGATGCATTCACATAGGGATATTTGATACACTTCCAATTCAGTTTATTAACCTTATATTTTACATTTTTGTAGCATTGACAGTGGAGCACCAATATCAAAAACAGCAGAGAAATAAAATGCTTTAAACCCTTCAACACTGGTAAATGATTTTATACAGATCTGTTGGACTTACATCAGAAAATAAAATAAAACTGAAGAAATAAATGCACAAAAAAAAAATGCGTTGGGCTTATTACTCCTGCCATTGCCCTAAACAAGGCACTAGGCAGTAGATCTGGGGTAGCTCCCGGGCGTTGGTCTGTGTGTTTGCATGTGCATGCTACCCACTGCTCCTCAGTTAGGACGGGTTAAATGCAGAGAATCGATTTCCCTACAGGGATCAATAGAGTACCTTTCTTCTTCTTCTCTCTCTCTCTTTCAAAGTTTATGAGGTTTCTGCAAATTTATAAATTTCCCTTAAAATTATCTTCATTCTGAAAGTGTTGGGTATGATTTTTTTTAATATTTCCTCAAAATGCCTCCATATACATTCTTAATACTTAAAAAAATTAAACTTCATAAAGATGGAACCATTGGTGGTTAAGAGTTAAAAATGCATCAAGTTTTTCTGTGTAAAACATAATAAATACATCTCAAAATGTGCACACACCTGACCGCCATCATTAACTTTGCAGGATTTGATGGCTTGACCATTCGAAATGTTGACAAAGTGATGCAATAAACCTTGTACAAGCGCTGCAAACTTTAGTGCTAGTCTAGTGCTAGTCCTTATTGGGTCTGTCGGGGTGTTCCAATTTGATGTTTAATTTTCGCCAGCAGTGTTGTGAAAGCTTTTAAATCACGACTTTTGACGGGCAACAAACGAAAAAAGCAGAGGAGGCACGGAGTAATATCGACTGATAACGCACAGCTGTGCTCATTAGGAGAAAGCTAATCCGGGTAACATAACACAGAGGAGCTAGCAGAGACTCGCAGCTACTACACCTGCACCGCTGCTTCCAGTGGACTAGATAATGTCCAAATATTAAGCAAGAGACATGTCAGCTCATACTTAAGTCTGTCTGCATGCTCTACATCGGCCGTGTGGAATTATTTTTTTCAAAAAGCAGCGCGGTTAGCTTAACAAGTGAAGTGTCTCTCTGTTTATTGCTAGCACGTTAGCGTCAGGTTAAAATGTCGTTGGAGCTTTCCGGAAACATGCACGTGCGATTCATCGGATACGCGGACATCACGCGGCACCTCGTGCTTGTATATGAATAAAAAGGAAAGCAGCCTCGGCTCATATTTACACACCAGTGTCGACGTCTCTAACAGTGCTTTCCTCCATCTTCCTCTCCATTCTGCCTCACACGGGCCGACGCTCGCTCCGCGTTACCACGGCAACAGAGTAGGAGGAAGCGGCGCATCGTCTTCATCAGCGGACAATCACAAACAAGCACTTACACCTGGTGTGAGGTAACGTCCGTCTAATTGTAACGATGAATGTCAAATATACCATGATGCATTCTGGGTAATGAAAGAAATTATACCCAGCACATTTAAGCGAAATTACAAATGCCATAGGTTTAATAAGAAAAGGTTATTATTATTATTTTTTAACTGTGATGTAACCACCACTAGAATTTTGCTCCAAACATCGAGAATGAAGATAATTTTATTGGGATAAATAAAAATAAAAAAAGCTACCATGACTATGATTGCAGATTGGTGACATTTTGTTTACTGCCTATTCCAAGTCTCAAGCTGTCATTGTGACCTGGGAAAAGCTCATCTCTTAAGATTAAAAGTGAGGGCTTGGATCTGCAAAATTACAAGTTATTAAAACAACATAGGAGGACAATGGGCAGCCATGTTGATACAGTCTAATTACTTATTGATTAAGAGAAAATTGGACGAGAAAAGTCATTTATCAAGTGAAACGATCAAATTGATTTCTCTTAAGTTCCATAAAACGGAGGATTTGCTGCTCTTCTTCTTCTTTCTTTTTTTTTTTTTTTAATTATATTGTTACATTGAACCCGTGTATTATTTTCAAATGTTATGAAATCCAAAAAATTAAAATGGTCTTCTAAATTACGCATTATTAGAGCCAGCAGTAACTTACAGTAGAAGTCACTGCCTATGCATCGAGTGCATAATATCTAATGTATTGAAGACGCCTCAGCTTTATTGCAGCCAATCACTGCAGGCAGCAGCCAGAATTATCCTGCAGATTGATTAAAGCTGGAGGTTTTCTAGACAGTTGGAGCATAGATGTCATCAAGGCCAATCAAGCCTGGCCCTATTCCTTTCCCATTACAAAGGCTGCACCTGATTAAGTACATCAAATGAGCAGCCGCACAACTCCTGGAGCTAGAATCATACAGGCTGCTGCTAATTTTCAGCTTATAAGATGTGTGTAACAGGACCAAATGAATAAGACCAGGGAGAGGGCAATGATTTTTCTCTCTGCATGTGATCTGTATTTGATAGCAAGCATCAACAGGCCACTGAGTAGATAGGTCAGGCTGATTACTTCTCAGATGACAGGATGAGAATACAGAGCTGCTGAGCGGTATTTGGTTAAAATTGAAAATTGAATAGCTGTCGTTCCTATGTCATTCCTTTAACACTGTGCCAATTAAAGAGTTCTATGGTGGTATAATCATTCATTTTCAAGTGAGAGATTGAAATTGAATTATGGAGCATGAGGAGAATGAATTAGATACAGTGTATATCCCTCTTGTTTTTCTGGCCTTATCTAGTGGAGAAGCTACACAGGAGTAGCTGGATTTACTGCAAGGCTGTACTTCATCTGTACAGTGCCTGTCAGACTTACACCACTTAAGATGTGTAACTGGATGTCATTCCTGAAGCTGAGATTTGCCAGTTGGCTTGGAAAAAGAAAATATCATTAAGTGTGTTATTTTGAGATTATAAGAGTTATAAAAATCATAATTTATACAACATATAAGTTAAAAAAAATGAAAAGTGCTGTCCCACATTGGAACTTGGGACATACTGTAAGACTTGAACTTTAAATATGAGCAACCATTGATGATGTCAAACTGTAAGGATGTATTACTGGTAAGTGTTGACATGCGCGGAGTAGTTTTCTGAGAATCTTTTAAAACATCATATTCTATATTGGGTAGTGTCCTCCTCGAAACATGTTTGAAGAGGATGAAAAAAGAGGAACACTTTCAACAATAACCCCTTCTTTCTGTGCCCGTGTTACACTGTGCATGTCTGCGGTATGATTCTTGTCATGATGACTGCAGATTGCAGAAATGATTTAATGAATGCACCCATCACTGGAGAACCAAGAAACATGAAAGAAAAATACAATCCACTCACATTTTAATTACCTCTCTGGAGAATCTATTTTCATTTGCTCATCAAAACACATTTGACCTCTAATGATTTCTGAGCATACGAATGTGCTTTACATGTAGACATCCTTGTCATCGTTAAATATCGAACGTGCGGTAACTTAAGAAATTGTGGCTATTTTAGGTGTGGGTTTCTAGTGACTGGGAAGACACGGCACATCACCACAATCCCTCGCAGAAGATAACAGAAATCCCATGAGGAAACAAAAGCTTTGGCAGTGCAAAGATATTTTCAAACCTTTTGATTGTTGCATAAAAATACTACATCTTCTAAACTGTATAAAGATAAAAAAAAAAGTCAGATAGATAGGTAAGTAGGAATACCACAACATAATAAAAAATAAATCTGACAGGATTTTGCTGTTAACTCTTCCCGTGTATGGGTGTGTGTTGTGCTTCCGTCAGTGTAAATGTATATATTTGTAAGCCAGAAAATACAGCAGAAGTCTTTTTATTCTGTCCAACTACCGATAGACCGTCATCAAGAAAGGAGAAAGTCGTGTAAAAATCAAAACACAGGGCTTAAGCTGCAGTGAGCTGGAGATCGGGAGGGTGGGTGGAGGCGGGTACACATAGAACCACTATGGTGACAGCAAGCCGGAGTGAGGTTGGGTCGGTGAGCAGGGGCTTGAGAGGCAGCTGACGGAGGCATCAACCTCATTCTAGATGATTCAACTGATTTCCTCTATGCTTCCACTTTGCTCCCTCTACCATTTATCCATCCATCACCAGCCCCTTCTCTCCCTTTATCTCTCCTCTCTCTCCATTTCCTCCCAGTCTCCCTCCCGCTCCACTGTGCTGGACAGTGTCCACCTGAACAGATGGTCCAGAGTCAATAGGCTGCTATTAACTGGCCACACTTCTCACTCTGATCCAAGACAGAAAAAAAGCACATTCAAAGCACCGGGTATAAATCCTTTGCCATGATGATGGAGTCCCCAGTAATACAGCACTGAGAGATTTGCATTAATGAAGACACCCTGTCAGCATTGCGTTCATAAACTAGTTTGTCCTCTGTTATTTTCCTAAAATGTAGCCTTAAGCAGTACGAACAGTCTGACTTATGATATTACAATCGATGCAGATACGGGAGTCATTACTCTGAAATCTATCTCGTTTTATTGACTGGTACCAAGAATGGAGTGAATCATATATTTGGCATTTGCCTCCCTGTCCCTCCCCAACCTTTTATTTATTCCATAGCGTTGGGATCTCCTGCCATGCCTGTGACTAGCTGCTTCGTCATCTCTGTGCCACACCCTGCTGTGACTGCCGAGAAAAAGGACAACCACCTGACCTTGGTGCTCAGATCAGCCCAACCCTTGCGTTTTCTTCTGCCAGCTACGACTGAGAGGTACCCTTCATTTTCAGCCTCACAAGGTCTGTTGATATTAGAATCTATTACATTGCATAGGTATATTTGTGCCCGTCAAACAAACCGCCACCAAGAAACCAACGTTCTTAACAGTCCATGTCCACATGTGCTTCACTGTTCAGGCACAATTAAATAAGAAGCGCTACGAGTGATTCACATATGCCTCGCAAATTGTTTACATTTTATTCCCCGAGTGAGATGTTGATGTTGTTTCACACCTCTACACCTCACTGTCACAAACACAGACGAAAACAAGTAATGAAAAAGAAAATCTAAGAGATAGGAGTGGCACAGGGAGGAGAGGATGTGGTGGTGATCGTGTTGCTGTTCCTAGAACAGTCTTCCCACCTTGTGGTAGCACAGCAAACTGTAGCTGCATCAATGCTTGAGCAATGGAGTAGCGGGGGAGAGAGAGAGCAGAGAAATAGAGTGAGAGAAATACAGTGAGAAAGGGAGGGGGAGCAAAGGAGAGAACCAGAGGGAGGGAGTAAGAGAGAGAGAGAGAGAGAAAGAGAGAGAGAGAGAGAAAGGGAGGGGAGTTTAAACTAAGTGCTATGTTTTGGGACAGGCTAATCTGCTAGCGAGCAGTGTGAGGATCGGAGCGTATTGTGTGAGCCAGTGTGTGGGGGACAGATAAGGGAGCCAACCAGCCCGCCAGCCCGACCCACCGACCGGCCGACTGCCTGTTTTAATGTGCTGACTCTGGGGAGATTAAAGAAAACAGCATATTGACTCCTTAGACGCGTGCGGGGAGACCCTGGGCACAAACGCCGCCACAGCCAGCAGAGGTGCATCAACAGACAGACAGAGAACAAAATAGAGGACTGAGAAATCACAACACCACAATCTGAAAATTAAGGAGGATTTTTATCCCCATTTTTTTCTCCAATTGATTTCATTTTTTTCTTCCTTTCTTTTTTTTTTGTGTTCACGGGACTGACTCCCGGCTGCAGAGAGAAAAAGGGAAGCAAAGAACTCAAGAGAATCTGAAGAAAAAAGGGACAAGACGAAAAAGCACCTAATCTGAACATGTTCGAAATAAGCCGAACACTCAACGCCGCTTTGTTGAGCAATGAGGTAAAGATGTTTGGATTTGCTATCTCCTGCTCACCTCACCTGTGTACGTCTGCTGCCAACCATTCTGTGTCATGTCTGTTTTTCTATGTCCATGTCTGTGTGTGTATGTGTGTGTATTCTTCTGTATGCTCATAGTCAGAAGACAGAGTGGATGATTGAGAACAGCAGCTGTTTTGTTATGTTTTCTACTCACGTTGGTCTGTACAGAGAAAAAGGATTGCTACGCTTCTCACACTCATCCCTGCTTGTGATAATAAACAGAGAGCTAGTGCCCAGAGTTTATGTCCTCCTATTGTAACCCAACCAAGGTAGCTATCAAACCTATCAAATACTGTATACGCTTGCTTGTGAAATAGCCCACCTGGGGTTCAAATTGTATGTGTACCTTCATGTGCACGTACAATGTGTGTAAGTGCGAATGTGTATGCTTGTGTGTGTTTTGTGTGTGTGTTTGTGTTCACACATACATTTGTGTGAGAGCACAATTTTCTGTAATCCCCCTCTACCTCCTCTTTCTTTCTGTTTCCCCCCGCTCCCTCCTCTGTCCTTTACCATTCTCTCTGTCCTTCCTACCTGCTGTTATCTGCTCTCCTTCCCTTCCCTTCCCTCCCCCCC